>BHFT01034992.1:0-27834 GCA_004320025.1 Laticauda laticaudata | reverse complement strand
TGGCATGATCTGTTCTTAACAAACCTGTGCTGATTGCTAGTTATTACTTTACTTGTTTCTAGATGTTGGCAGACCTGGTTTTTTATTGTCTTTTCCAGTATTTTCCTAGGTATTGATGTCAGGCTGATTGGTTTGGAAAGAAGCTAGCTCAACTACAAAATCTTATTGGGTGTGTGTGGAGATTATCTTGTCAGGGTGGGTTACTTCTGAACAGAACACTGCTTTATTGATTTATTATTTACAGGACTTTTTTCAAACAGAGCTGGGGCTGTCAATCATGGAGAA
Source organism: Laticauda laticaudata (assembly GCA_004320025.1). Lineage (NCBI taxonomy): Eukaryota > Metazoa > Chordata > Lepidosauria > Squamata > Elapidae > Laticauda > Laticauda laticaudata. The sequence continues at coordinate 27,549 of BHFT01034992.1, read as the reverse complement.
ATTGGCCTCTTCAGGATCTGGGACAAGATATAATCTTGAGATAAACACAGAGTATCTGTTCAAATCAATTAATTCATGACTGAAAGTTCTATTCCATTCAATTATTCAAATCATAGTGATTTATTTGTTGTCTTTATGTTAAGACCCTAGATATTTTTCTGCAAGCTTCCAAAAAAGTTGAATACACACATGTCAGTCAATATTTTTGATATCAATATCAATCCCACAAGGAATGTTTGATGGGGTCTGTTTTCAGGAAATGCTGGCTACATACAGAAAGAGAATCAGAGGGTAGTTTGAGATAAAACAGAATCTGTGTTGATCGCCCTTGGCTGATTCTGATTAAATCTGAAGCTTCTGTCAGGAAAGAGATTTTGGTTTCTTCCACCTCTTTTTTTTTTCTCTTAAAGAGCAAATGACACAGAAAAGTCTAAGACAAGAAGACAGTCATGTTTTTGCTGCCTCTCTTTCTGCTGCTTCTGTGGACAAGGGGATCTGGTTTGATGTTCAAAGCCAAATCCCTCCTGACTCTGCAGAAGAGTGAAGTGGACCCACAGCAGCATTGCAAACGAGGAGATTATATGATTAGTGCTATGGTCTCTACAATGGATGCTAGGTTTCAATTATTAAGCTTTGCTAGAAGTCCTTCAACAAAATTCTCACAGAAAGTCAACTGTCCTGCCCTGCATTATGGCCACTTCAAAGACACAAAGTGCTCTCTCATTGATCTTCTCTTTTCACTAGTTGCCTTTCCTGATTCTGTCTTGGGATTCCTGTTGCACACCGTAGATCATGAAAATCATTTCTGGCTTTAAAGTATAAAAACCCAATCATGATACTTCCCATGAAACTAATCATGAAACCAACGAAGGAGAGAAGCAATTTAGAACTAAGGAGAAATTTCCTGACAGTTAGAACAATTAATTAGTGGAACAACTTGCCTCCAGAAGTTGTGAATGCTCCAATGTTGGAAGCTTTTAAAAAGATGTTGGATGACCATTTGTCTGAAGTGGGTGTAGGGATTCTTGCCTAGACAGGGGGTTGGAATAGAAGACCTCCAAGGTCCCTTCCAACTCTGTTATTCTATTTTATTCCATTCTATTCCCTCATCCACAATCCATTCTTTGCTATGAGCAGATACAGAAGGAGTGAAATCTCTCTTGCAACTCACTCCAGAGCTCCAGTGGTGAATATCTTTTGCTCGGGTGTAGGATGAAGGTAAAAGTTCATTCTTCAAGCTTGTGGTTTGGTTTTTGAAAGTTTTCTTACCAGGCTGGGTAACATCTTTGTCAGAGTTTCAGGGATATCAGTGTTTATATTATATTAAAAAAGACTTCAGATGTGAGTGTATCAAGCGGGTTTTTTTTAATGGATCAGCTGTGAGTCATCAGTGAGTCTTGTGATTGGCCTTGTGATGCTAACATAGAAATAGATGGACAGGGAAAATATATCTCATTTTAATTCACAACTCATGGCAGAAAAACATCATCTATTGGTTGGCAGATTGCTTTAGTTCTTTATTTGTTTATAGAATTTGCAGTGTCTGTCTCTGAGTGACTTACAGTTAAAAGAAGAAATAGAAAACAGGAAAAGAATTCAAGAAAACTCCCCAAAACAACAAGAAATAACCCACAACGGGAGCTCAGATTTTATCCAGAGAAAATAACCTTTAACAGCTTCTGAATACCATCCATGCTGGCCATTTTGAATCAGTCTAAAATTTAGTGCCAATTCCAAAATTATTGATAATGTCTAGAATATGAAAGATATTATCAATCATTCTCTGAGTTATTATTCTCATCATCATCATCATCATCATCCACAAAAAACTACAGTGTATACAGCAAACGAGATAACTATGCTGAATTTCGTATCACAAATCACTTGTCGTATATTTCCCAAGCGTTTAGGACTGCGTGATATATCGGTGGATTATGCGAGCAGATCCCAGTAAGGTGGCCTTCTGCTACTGACAAATGGTGATTTTGTCAGTTCCAATTGTTTTTAAGTGCTTGTCTAGGTCTTTAGGCATAGCACCCAGTGTGCCAAGTACCACTGGAACCACCTGCACTGGTTTATGCCAGAGTCTCTGCAGTTCAATTCTCAAGTCCTGATACCTGGTTATTTTTTCAAGTTGCATCTTGTCAATTCTGCTGTCACCAGGAATGGCAATGTCAACAATCTACACTTTTTTCTTCTCCACAATCATGATATCTGGGGTGTTGTGTTCCAAAACTTTATAAGTTTATCAGACTTTCAGAAGTCCCACAGTAGTTTTGCATGCTCATTTTTGACCACTTTTCAGGCTCATGATCCCACCAGTTCTTTGCTACAGGCAGATGGTAGTTGTGACACAAATTCCAGTGGACCATCTGAGTGTCTGTGTTGTGACATTGTTTGTAGTCAGTCTGAGCAATTGTCTTACAATAGCTCAGTATGTTATTGATGGTTTCAACCACTTCTTTGCAGAGTCTGCATTTGGGGTCATCAGCAGATTTTTCTAATATGGCTTTAATTGCGTTCATTCTGATGGCTTGTTTTTGGCCTGAAAGAATCAGGCCTTCTGTCTCTTTCTTCAGTGTTCTGCTGGTCAGCCATAACCAGTTTTTTTCCTTATTGACTTTTCCTTGTATCTTTTCAAGGAACTGTCCATACAATTTTCCATTATGATTATTATTATTATTATTGTTGTTGTTGTTGTTGTTGTTGTTGTTGTTGTTGTGATATTTAGTGAGATTCACAGCCTTTGGGGCTGGTTGGTAGCTCAACAGCTTGAGTCCTAACCAGGAACTGTTAAGGTAGTGTTGGAGGACATAAGCTGTTCCAAGAAGGGTGTTTTTTTGAAGAATGAGGGTATTCAAGTCTGATAAATTCAGAATTTCCAAATAGCGAGGTAGCCCTTTAGGTATTGCTCCAAGGGCTCCAGTTGCAATTGGGATAACACACGATTTCTTTTTCCAAAGTCGCTCAATTTCAATTTGTAAGTCCCAGTACTTTGTGATTTTTTTCTTGCTGCATGTCTTCAATTCGTACATCACCAGGTATTGCAATGTCAATGAACCAAACATTATTATTGTTGTTGTTATTATTGTTATTATTATTATTTAATATGTTGGAATACTGCAAACTGTTTGGAAGAAAAAATGTGATTGAGTTTATTAAAAGTACTATCTGGAATGGAAGCTAAATGTTATTTTCATTGATACCTTCGTACCTGCAGAAGAACACCCAAGCTTCATTGGAAAGTTATGCCCTTCTTTTTCCCCTTTGAAGACATCAACCAGAATGACCATCTCTTACCCAACATCACACTGGGTTGTAATATCTATGGGAATTTTTTCAAGGTAGAGATGGCTACAGAGTCTTTGCTGGATCTCCTTTCAAATGGGGAGGCCAATGTGCCCAATTACAGGTGTGGAAAGCAAAGAAGCACAGTGGCAGTTCTGGAAGAGTTTGAGACTGGCATCTCCATGCAGATTGCTACCATGTTGGGCACCTACAAAATCCCTCAGGTGTGTCTTTCTTGGGGAGATAGTTTTGAGTCATGAAACTTTGAATCAGAGTTTTTCTTCAAATGAAAAATATGACTTTTTAATGGAAATGAAAGAACTTGGATATTGATTGTTACATATAAATACCATCTTCCATTTCTTTCAGATCAGTTATAGTTTTGCTTTCAAAACTCTGAAAGATAAAACTCATTTTCCTTTCTTCTACCCGATGCTCCCTACTGAAGGAGTCGAATACCCAGGGATGATCCAGCTTCTCCTCAACTTCAATTGGACCTTGGTTGCTCTCGTGGCTCCATAAACTGACCAGGGGGAGAGATTCATGAGGACAATGTCTTCTTTGATGTTAAGGAATGGCATTTGTGCAGTTACATATCAAAGCTTCACCCTGAATTTTGCAAATATGAATTTCAATTCAGATGAATATTACAAATGGGTAAAAGTCAATGTCTTTGTTTATGGTTCAGAGACTAGTTCATTCTTGATAGGAATGAGAATTATAGATGCAATGCTGTCACATTTTTCGAAACATGTTGTAGGTAAAATCTGGATCAACACAGCTCAGTGGGTTTTTAATCTTGATTTTATGTTTAACACATATTCCTTGAAACACATTGGTGCTGTTCTCTCCTTTCTGATAAAGGAAAGGAAATGGGCAAGCTGTGGTGCTTTCATCATCTTTGATGACTTCCCACAAGATTTTTTGGGGAAAACCTTTAGATGTTCATACACTGAGGGTGCCTTTTCAGTAAAAATCTGGAGACGATATAGACAGAGAGAACTGGTGGCTGTGAGGAAAGAGATGATTGATCGGATCCTGACCTTGGACAGCTACCTCATCTACAACATCATCTGGGCTGTGAGAAGATCCTTAAATTCAGCTCATGTATCCAGATCAAAAATATCAGTGAGGAACAGAGATATGAAGATGGAAGCTCCAAGGCTGAAGGCTTGGCAGGTATTTCCTTTCCATTAGTCATATTTCCTTCAAATATGGGAACTAGTTTTATTAGTGGTTGCCTTGGTTATTTATTCTGAAAAGAACTAAATCATACTGAAATTCAAAAGCAATCTAATTCCAATCTTCCATTTACTTCATTTCCTTTTCCATTTTACTATGACCCTTTTGTTTTTGCAATATTTTCTTGTTTTAACTTTCAAAGCAAATTCATTGATGACTTGGTTGTTCAATCATTTTTTCTCAAACGGGTGAGGTGGTATAAACAAGAAGTCAACTTGAGATTACATATTAGATGATTAGAGACAATGAGGTAACTTATTCCAATCTCAGAAAGGAATGATAAGCAACCAGAAGAGAGATGTTGTGGACAAATATCACTGAAAAACAACCCAGGAAAGTAAGAATAATACAGGTTCCTACTTTGTTAATACAATTAATGATAACAGATAATCTGAGTTGGAAGGGATCTTGTAGGTCATCTAGTCCAACCCACGGCCCAAGTGGGAGACCCTACACCATTTCTGACAAATGGCAGTCCAACCTCTTCTTGAAAGTCTCAAGTGATGATGCTCCCACAACTTTTGAGGGCAAGCTGTTCCATTGGTTGATTGTTCTTACTGTCAGAAAGTTTCTCCTTATTTCCACGTTAAATCTCTTCTTGTTCAGTTTCCATCCATTATTCCTTGTCTGGCCTACAGGTGCTTTAGAAAATAGCTTGACCNGCAGTACTCTAGGTGTGGTCTTACTAAGGCTTTATAGAGTGGTATTAGTACTTCCTTTGATCTTGATTGTATCCCTCTGTTAAAACAACTTAAGATTGCATTAGCTTTTTGGGGGGTGGCTGCTGCACACTGGTGGCTCATATTTAGCTGGTTGTCCACTAAGACTTCAAGATCCCTCTCACAGTTACTGCTATTGAGCCTGGTTTCACCCAGTCTATATGTGTACTTTTGGTTTTTCTTACCTAAGTGCAGGACTTTACTTTTCTCTACATTGAATTTCAAGACTATAGAAAAATCTAACAGGAACCCTCAAGTCAAAAGAAAATCTGAATGGCTACAACTTCTTTTACAGGTTAATTATTTTTAGATTAATAAAAATTAGTGGCAAAAAAATCCCCTTTAGAGGGATTATATATTAGTTTTGCTCTGATAAAGCAGTCGGAACAGGAACCTGGCCAAATAGTTAACTTTTCTACCTTACTGTTATTATTCTGATCTACATATTTAAACATTAAGATAGCAGCTGCTGTTATTCCTCTGCTTAATGATATTCTGCTACTCAAGAGCAAATCAGACTGTAATACATATTTTTGAGTAGACAGAGAGAAATGTTTAGATCCCTCCCAGCATAGACTAAGGGTGTCTTTTCAAAGAACTTTTGAGGTCCCTTCTTAAACTCTTATTTATCTTGTTTTCTTTCCAGCTTCACCCTTTCCTTCAAAGCTCCCAGTTTTACAATAATTCCATAGAAGGGGTATATTTGGATGGGAAAGGAGATCTTATACCTGACCTGGATATTGTGAACTGGGTCATTTTCCCAAATCAATCTGCCAAGAGAGTGAAATCTGGGACCCTAAAAAAATGGAAATCTCAGGATTTTGAATTTTCCATTGACCAGAAGAGAATCACACAGGTGGAAATGCTGAGCAAGGTGTTACTAATATTTTTTTTTTTTTGAAAAGAATTTTATTAATTTTCTACAGACACACATAACATACAAAACATTAAAAACATCTACTCCATATAGGTACTTCCGTTGTGGTTGTTCAGTCAATCTGGCATCAGTTGTATCTCAGTTACATTAAGTTGCCATAACATGGTTCATAATCTATCAACCATATCTAAATATACTAAAAAAAAGAAAAATCTTTTAATTTGTTTATGACATATTATTATATCATTCAATGCTCGTGAGATATCAGCATACTCTTCTACAAACCAATTTATCTCTATCTAACAACATCAATAAATCATAACAAATAATCACTAAAAAAACCCTTTATCAGAAAAAGTATTAACTGTTCTACTACCTCGTATTTTATCATTCATAGCCATTGATAAAACGATCCGAAATCTCATAAAAATTTTATCTCTCGTGTCTCAAATCTCAAAATCGTCAATCTACCAATAGTCACACACATCCAATATTTACTCTTAATAATAATCTCATCTGTAATGTGTATTATTCTCTTCTTCCAGATTTTAGCAAATACACTACCGGCTGTTAATACACGTATACAACAATATTCAAATCTTATTTATACTGTGTCACGAGTAAAAAATTCCAAATAAAAAGATCTCTGGTCCAAGTCCTATGTGTATCTCTCTTGATTCATTCCAACCACACTGTACATTTAGTCCAATACTTTCTAGGACATCCATCAAACGTCCACACATAATGAAAGTAGTATGGCCGAGGATCGATGAACCATTCACACTTTTCAGATTTGTTCGAACATCTTGCTATTCGATGTCGGAGGGAAGTGCCACCTAAAACCATCTATAACAAGTTTCTCTATATGCTGCTGTTGGAACATTGTCATTTATAATTTTGAGACCCACAATTTTGCGCATTTCTCTAGCTCAAGTCCCATATCCAAAATTCTTCCCCAAGCAATCATGTTTCCTTTAACTTGTCCTTCCTCTACACTAATTCCAATAAATAAAATATAATTTAATCACCTTCTGCACAGTACCCATCAACATCTTACTAAATCACGTCTGTTTGTTAGAACGATCTCCGTTCTTAAATCTTCATCAAAAAAAAAAAAATATCTTGAGTGTAACTGCGCATATAGAACAAACAATTCAATCCTTATACCTTGGTATCCGCTAAATCTTGGATCGATTTAAAGTCCACCTTATCCATCCAACAATTCCCTACATAACGTTACTGTTCGCCTTTTATAGATCATAGGATTAGGGAAACTGCGTCAACTACGAGTCGATCACTCAAGACTGGAAAGTTTTCAAAACATATGGTTTTTATCTTCCCAATTTAACCACAAAGTCTCCGTTATATCGTCTGAAATACCACCTGTGTTCTTAAGTTCTCCTGTACCATAACAAAAGCGATCGCACTCCCGAACAGTAAATCCATGTCTTTTTAATGTCACAATCTATGCGTTCTTAATGTTCAGATTCTATTCGACCCATCATCATCAACTTGCAGCTTAGGTAATACAGTTTCCACAACTGAGGCAAGCCAACCTCACATCTAATTCTAGCATCTCTTGCAAAAGCGTTAACTTTTATCTCGCTCTTTTACCTGACCAACTATAAACTTCACCACAGATTTTATTAATCTCAAAAATAGTCTTTTTTCCAAGTCTTAATTGTGGATATGATTGAAAGGAAATAACAAAAATCTCTGGTAAAATATCATCTAATGTTGAAATCTTCTCCTATAGAATGACAATGCAAGTTTTCCCATTCTCCATTATGTCGATTGTTTAGTTGTAACGTATTACTTTTAACTCCTTGGTCTACACTTGCTGTACAAATATATCCCAGGTACTAAGCCTTATTTGTAACTTGGATTTTCAAAAGATCTGTCAGTGTCTCTCTCTTTGTCTCAGTAACATGTTTTTGCTAAAATCTTTGTTTATCTTTATTATTCAAGCAGCCATCTCACCATATGTCCTATCTTTTCAATAGCTTTGGAGCGGTTTCTAACGGTCTCCAGAATAAAAGCTAAGCTCGTCACAGCAAAGCGCTGTAGTTTGAATCTTCTTTTTTTAATTTTCATTCCTTTTATACTTTGTCATCCCTAATATTCTATTCAACACTTCCAAAGTCAATACGAATAACAAAGGAGATAGAGGACACCCTCTGTGCCTTTCTTATATTAATAAGATCTGTAAATCTCCCTCCATCATACCTTGCTGTCTGTATTATATAAAGGCCTTCTATTCGCTGAAATAAATTTCGGCAAACCCATCCGTTCCAATGTAATAACATAAACTCCCAGTTCACGTTTGCAAAAGCCTTTTGGCATCTAGAAATATCAAGCCATTTGCTTCTCAGGATGAGCCATCAATATCCAAAGTATCCAAGATTACTCTCATATGTCGCTAATTTGTGTTCTTTGCAAAATCCATTTAATCTGGTGAAATAAAATTATTAAATATATTTCAGTCTTCTGCTAAAAGAAGCAAAAGATTTTATAATCTGCTTCAATAAGGAAATAGGCATAATTCTTAATTGCAACGGGTCAGCTCCTTCTTTTAGAATAAGTGTAATATAAGCCTCTGACCATGTTTGGGTGCCATTTCTTAACATAACTTCATTCATAACTTCTCATAACTCGGATACTCAATAGTATTGAAATTTTTATAGAACTTCGTCGAAGCACCATCTGGACTGGTGCTTCCATTGTTTTGTCTCTTAAATGCTTCATTAATTCCATCGTTGTCATATTACCTCTAACATTCGCTCAGTCTCTTTAGTATCTCTACGGTAAGTGTGCATTCTGTAAATACTGTTAATAATTTTCCTCATCAATATTCTTGCTTTATATAGTTGCCCATAGAAATCTCGAATATTTCTTTTTGTCCTTTAACCACAACAAAGTTGGCCTTGATCATCTATAGTTTCAATATTTTTCTTGATTCCCTCTCTTCTCAGTTATAATGCTAGCCATCTACCTGGTTATTCGCATCTTCAAGAACATGTTCTGTTTAAATTGCTAATTTCTGTGCTCATTGTCTCTTCCTATTAAATTTTCCATTACATAATTACATCCAGTTTCATTTAATACCTTCGTCGCATTTTCTGTAATTCTTTTAAGTCTTATATTCAACTCCCGGTCTTGAGAGCCTGTCTTTCTAATATTCTTTTCTTGATAATCTATCTACAAACCTCTAGCATATGCCTTCATGTATCCAAACATTGTTTGAAGCATTTCTTTTATTTCTTAAAGAAAAAAACCAATTCCTTCTCACATCCATTGGTATGAAGTCTTCCCCTTTAAAATAGTGTGTTTATGTCCATCTCGATCTTTTTTCCCTTCATTTAATTGTCATTGACTATGCTGCCCAAGTACTTTTTCACAACTTGTTTCTTGAATAATGGATAAATTCTATTGAGATCAAATCCATGATCTAACTGGACCATGATAATAGTCTATTAGATAAAAGTAATATTGTTTAGTTTTAACGTTTCTTCTCTCCAAATAATCTTTAAGGTTAATTCATCTGTCATTTTAAAAAAAGATATTGGAGAACCTTTCTATTTAGTTTTATGTTGTTGATATATTGTCCAATTTAGTCACAATTCCATTAAAGTCTCCCATGCATAATTATATGATTAACATAGTCCAGTCTAATTATTTCCATTATGTATTTTATAAAACTCTTCTTGTTTATCCGCGGAGCAAATCGCAATCAGGAGTATTTTCTATATATTGTCCATATTTCCACATTATACTCTGCCGTCTTCATCCGTGTAAATCAGTTTGCTGAAATATCCTCTTTAATGTAGAGAACACTCCTCTTTTCTACATTGAGTCAAAGAAGTAAATTTTCCCTAATTTTGGCTGTAAACTAACATATGCTCCATGTTGTTTAATATGAACTTCTTGTAAGCAAGATATAAACAAATTAATTCCCTAATTATAGAAAGTTTCCTTCTTTTAACCGCTGAGTTACGAGTCATATATTCATATGAATCGAATTTTTTCTTCCATGATATGCTAGCTTACTATTAGGGATCTAACAGCTCTCGTGACTCTCACACTTCACCGTGTCTCTTACTGTCTACCTGTCACACTACAACCCTTTCCTTTTTCAATCTCAGTTGTTCCTCCTGAAACTCTATAATGAGACCTCTTTCGCTTGCCCTCTCTTTCTCTTCAGAAAATCTGAGCGTAGAAAAGATTCTGCTATCAATCGAATCAATTCTATGTCTCTGTCCTTGCCAAATAAGAAAATCCTTCTGTATACCCATCATATAAGTTCACGTCATTTCCAGAGATAGCATTTAGTCAGAAAGCGGTATTCTCTTCTCATCTCTCTCACTCTTCTACGGATTGGTTTTAAAACCACAACTCTGCCTTTAATATTCAATGTTTTCTCTCTACCTAGTGCTAATATTGCTGTTTGACTGGTTGTTTTGGTAAATGATCAATAACGCTCCTTTGGAATTTATTCTCATTCGCAATGCTTTATAAACTGCGATATAGCTCATCTACCCATCCATCATCTTCCCTGTACAATTTCCAGAATACATACCAATGCCAACAATTTACATCATACACGCAGCCAATTTTCTCCTTTTTCCCTTCTAACTATTTTTGAAATCGTAGAGACTAAAATTCTGACCTCCGATCTCCCACCATCAACAACTCTACTTTCTTGTTCACAAACAGTTATCTAAGTGCAATGAATTTCCAATCTTCTCCCTCTCTTGTGTTTCGCTTACTTCCCTCAATTTTTTGGAACTCTCCTCGATAAGCTTCACCCACATTCTGATTTAATATTTTCCACATTGTTCATCAGTTTTGCCGCTATTTTGTTCAATAGCATCTATTTTTATCTAATATCCATTGATTCCTGCAATAAGCATCTGTTAAATTATAACTTTTTCTTTTTCCCTTTATGCTTCTATCCAACCAATTGTCTAAGAATGGTCCTTCAGATTGGTGGGAAGCAGAGGTAGAAGCGCAGTAATGCCGATGGTTTAGTTTCCTGAGCCTATTTATATGCTCCAAAGCTTCAAAGATCTCTTGACGTATCAATCCAGCCTGATAGAGTACACCATTAAGTCCCAACAACTAAAAAAGCTCCCATAGTAAAAAAGCCCGAACCCAATCAGAAAGAAAAGCGGAAAAAGGAAAAAGACAAGGTCCGTTCAACGGTTTCTTCTATAGATCCGCTAGGTCCACATTGAAATAATCCGAACCATAAACAAAGAAAAAATAGAAAAAAGAAAAAATCAGAACAAAGGAGAAAAACAAAGTGATCAAAAACAAAGAATTGAAGGAGCAAAAGAAGCAAGAAAAAAAAACAAAAACTCTGCAGCCTTTCCCTTTAAAATAAGAAAACAAAACACTAGCACGTTAAAATTTACAGAAAAGGCTCTGGCGAGTAAGGAATTTCACAAGTATATAATAATAGCTTACTACTATGCACTGCAGCACTGCACATCTTATTCGTTATCCAAGGCTCTTATTATGACTTCTCCTGATTCAAGCCAAGCCTCACATGTATGAAATTGATAACGATCCAAGAAAAGCACCTGTAATAACTATTTACTGTCTTCCTCCTCACTTCATCATACCTTAAATTCGCTGCTAACAAGGATGTTATCACAGTTTTCTCCCCAGTCAAATATAAAATTTCAAGGCCTCTGAAGTTGGCAAGGTGGTGCAACATCTCTTCATACTCTCTTCCCCCCCAGCCGAAGAAAAAAATACTTACTGAAGAACACAAACCAGGAAAAAAAAAGATAACCAACAGGGACGTCTATGCCTAAAAGAAAATTAAAAAAATTCAAACGAGAGCATAAAAATAATATATAAAGAGAAATTTTACATCCAGGTTACCATACAAAGTCACATTAAGTCCTCAACAAAAAAAAAAATACAGGAAACGAATGCCAACCTCAATTGAGCATCAACTTAAAAACACGCCGCTAACCAACCATGTTCCATCAAACAAATAATAAAGTCACAGATTTCGTTCTTTGTTCAGGATGTCCCATTTCAAGTCTCAACCAATTATACAATACAAAGGAAGTTTCTCACCCACGACTCGACCAACACTCGCTCAAGCCACTTTCTTTCCAGGAGCGTGTCACCGACCTCAGCACTTGAGAGGCTCTTTCCGCTGAGCCAGCAAACAGGCTTCTCCCAAGATCAAACCAGAGATTTTGTGATATATCTTGGGATCCTCGGACAGTGCCCTTCCACCCCGTCTCTACGGGACGGTTAGGTCTGTCTAGGACCGACGCCGGAGGGCGAAAATATCAGCTGCTATCTCAGAGCCCCGAGATCGCAGCTGTAACACCGAGACGAAGCTCCGCCTTCTCTTTTTTATTCCACCGAAAGTGGCAAATGCAGTATTGCAATTTGGAGTTTGGTGGGGGATTGCTTTCATTACCTTTCAGTTTTCACATCAGCTAATCAGACTTTCAAGACTGAAAACTTCTTTATTGGCTACTAGTTAATAACCTGGCATTGCCCGAGTATTTATTTATCCCAATCCTGTATTAGACAGAAAAATCCTGTAGTCGGGACTCATGCTGTTGTACTGTCTGTTGTGCAGCGTTACAATTCTTCTATTCCTTCAAAGAGGGAGTCCTGTGAAGCCATTACCATGCCAGAAGCCATTTTAAGGCACATTATCATTGCAGAAGCCATTTTAAGGCACCCCAAGGGGTGATAGGGGTGTCTTACCCCCACAGTATTTGTTTCCAGAGGGTAAGTCAGAGGATGAAGATGATGAAGAGGAGGAGGAGGAAGAGGAGGAGGAGGAGGAAGAGGAGGAAATGATTCATGTGGCTATGAATATCCAATCTTCATTTTTCATGCAAATCTTCCATTGTCAGGCAAACAAACTATTCCCTGAGTCAATGGAAAGGGAAGAAGACTGTGGCAGTCATTCAGTTAATTCAAACTGTAGCCAAATAAAAATGTCTAGGAAATGTATCCACTTGGATAACTACTGTATCCAGGTTTAAAATGAAAGTCTAAATTTGTAGCATGTGTGAAACATGTAATGGAAAGAGAAACAAAAGAGAAGCATGCAGTTCAATGTTTTTGATCTTCCTCAAATTTCCTATTGGCTTCTAATAAGTTCATTTTCTCAGTATTTTATGTATGCCACCCATCTCATTATTCAAAGATTTATTTCCTTTTGTCTTCTCAGCCTTTGCCTCCTTCTACATGTGTGGAAAGCTGTCGTCCTGGATTTAAGAAGGTACCTCAAGAAGGGGAGCCCATCTGCTGCTATGATTGTCATCCTTGTGCAGAAGGAACCGTCTCCACCATAGAAGGTGGGTAATACCAGAAAATGGGGCAGGTTTTAAGGTCAATAGAACGTCCGTAACGAAAACTTTCAAAAAAAAAAAAAAATTATCCGTACCGAGGAAATTTTTAAATCTCTTTTTTCCATAATAAATGAAAAGAAATAATCTTGGAGGCTAAACTAGGAGCCAGATATCAAAAGATAGGGAATCAAAGAAGCCTTGGAATTAAAAGAGAGGTGTCATTTCTTGCTCTTTCATCTTTTTTACTGGTCAACCGCTACCAATTTTTTCCTAGGTATCTTTGGAAAAATTGAAAATCCTTTCTTCTCCTCTACTCTCCCATCCCTCTCTCTGAATCTAGTAATACTGAAGGATGAAGTTGTTTTTCTTCTCATTAATTTTTTTATGTTTAATAAAAATAAATTCCATCTTCAATTGAATAGTGTTGTCTGGGTACAAACCTCTTAGTCAAACAATAATCAAAATTACAACATCCTCATTATATATTAATTCTACAATGTTTAACATAGTGATGTCCATCTATTAATTATACTAATTGATTATCTAATATTAATGTAGTTATGTTCAACATATTAATCATCATATTAACTTATCTTTTTCAACACATCATCCTTATTTTATTTCCCTATTTCTATTATTAGCATTCTTTGCCACAAAACCAGGGAATAAAAGCACAAAGATGGCTAGGGAAGACCTTGGCCAATTCTATCATCCTTTCCTGTTCTGGCATCCAAGTTGTCCTCTGCAGCATCTGGTTGGGCACNTCTATCATCCTTTCCTGTTCTGGCATCCAAGTTGTCCTCTGCAGCATCTGGTTGGGCACTTCTCCCCCATTCCCTGAGTCAGACATGCATTCACAATCAACAGAGATCATCCTGTAATGTAATCAAGGCTCCATTGCCATGTTCTACCTTGCCCTTGGCTACATGGGTTTCCTGGCTGTAATCTGCTTCACGGTGACTTTCCTGGCCAGGAATCTACCTGGGGCCTTCAACAAAGCCAAGCTCATCACCTTCAGCAAGCTGGTCTTCTGCAATGTCTGGATATCCTTCGTTCCCAGCTACCTGAGCACCAAGGGGAAGAATATGGTGGTTGTGCAGTTCTTCTCCATCTTGGCTTCAAACACTGGCCTGCTATGCTGCATCTTCATCCTCAAGTGCTACATTATCTTTTTAAGACCATCATTTAATACAAAAGAATATTTGATGTCAAAAATAAATAGTCATTAACTTTTCATATGATCTTCCTTGTTATGCTAGTTAATAACTCAGACATTAATTTGTCTTTTAAAGTTCCTAGAAAAGGCATTACTTCACACACACACACACACACACACACACACACATTTTTGCTTTGCATTACTATAGAAATAAATCTATAAACTATAAATATATTTCACCTTTTTTCATTATGTGAAAACTCCTCCCAGAGTTTGTCCCCATCACCGTTCCTTCAAATTTTGGTCTTTGGTTTATGTTGAATTTGTAAACACAATTTGAACATCTCAATCTATGCTTTTCTATCTGCCACAATCTTCTCCCATAGTGAAGAATTTCCTTCCATCAATATATCTAGAGCCTCATTTCCCTTTCTAAATCTTCACCCATAATCTTGGTATACACAACTATAGTGACCCTCTCATATTGGTGCTTATTAGCTGGGATCCACTAGCTGGTGCTTCTTGGATGTACCCAAATCACAACAAAGAGTAATAAAGATATTGACAGGTAATCTGGGGGTCTCTTTTACCCCCTATAAACTTTTCTTCTTATCCACAAGAAGTCTAAGAATTCTATTCTAAGACAACAATGGTGTCAGGGTTCCTGCAGATGCTCTAATTCATTCATGAGCCTCGAGCCAACTTTCAAAAGAAATCCAATTATTTATTAGGAGCAACATGTCGGCACTTTTCCCAAGTGCAGTGGCTCTGCCCTACATAATTTACTGCACACCTACGATGATGTTTCTCTCCTCCTCCCAGGGTGTGTCATAAATCACATTCTCCAATGAAGCACTTTTATGGGCTGTGGAAAACACGCTTCTCCAGCTAGGCTTCGTAACCTGAGACACAATCTGGTGAAAGGTATGCATGGAATGTGCTTCTGGTCATAGCAACGAACTGCTCCATCAGATCTCCCCCACCCTCCTTCTTACGGCAACTCAAGAACAAACCAGGAATGCTTTACGAGTTGACAAATGGTTTTAGAAGAAACATTTGTATCTTGAGATTCAGTGGTTGTCATGGGAACCATCTGATGAAACCTACCATGAGTTTCAAGGCCACATAACTTATGTCTCAATCGTCTGTTAAACACTCCTATTCATCTGAAAACAGATTGTTCCAACCATTCAGAAGTTCCAGTGTTTATATTAATTGTATGGCTGGTGGTTTTTTTTTATATATTTTATATTTATGTTTTAACTGTAAGCCACCAACAGTCACAAAAGTAATATGAGTGATGATATAAATTAGAAAAAAAGAAAATGAAATGCAAAAATGGTTGCATTAAGAGACTAAGGTAAAGATAAAGGTTCCCGTCACACATACATGCTAGTCATTTCTAGCTCTAAGGGGGTGGTACTCATCTCTGTTACAAAGCTGAAGAGCCAGCGTGATCCAAAGATGTCACCATGGTCATGTGGCCGGCATGACTAAATGCCGAAGGCACATGGAATGCTGTTACCCTCCCACCAAAGTGGTCCCTATTTTTCTACTTGCTTTCAAACTGCGAGGTTGGCAGAAGGTGGGACAAGCAATGGGAGCTCACTCCATTATGTGGCACTAGGGATTCAAACCACTGAACTGCTGACCTTTCTGAGCCACCCATATCCCTTCTTAAGAAGAGACTATTAAAAGACAATTAAGAGACTATTCCAACCCAAAAAGAAGTCTACTAACGATTTTCCATGGAGCATGGTCCTGTAGAAATGTGATGATTTGCAGATAGTATTTTCCAAAGTGAGAGAAAGAGAGTTTGGGTAGAAGCTAGCTCAACTTCAAAATCTTAAGGCCCTGTCACACTGCCCAACGGATGCAAAACGTTTTTAAAAAGGACACAACGGACGAGAAAAATGTTGCATCCGTTGTTATCCGCTCTGAAAATAGGCAAAAATTTGCATAACTGGAGGCGGACAACACAGAAAGGAACGGACGCGAGAGGAATGCAGAGCAGATGGAAAGCGGATGCGAGAACAGAAGCCCCAGCGGATGGAAGCAGATGAGAGCAGATGGCACATCCACTAGGCCTTCCGGGGGGGCGCAGCAAAGCGGATGCGGAACGGAATACAGCGGATGCCGAGCGGATGCCGAGCGGATGAAGCGGATGCACAGCGGATGAAGCGGATGCACAGCGGAAGCCTAGCGGATGCACAGTGGAAGCCGAACGGATGCCGAGCATTAATTGCGCATGCGGGGGGGATGCATTGTGTAAGCCCCGCAGATATAAAAGGGAAGCAGCTCCAAGCAGGTCACCATTCTGAGGAAAGACCTGCTTGCCGGATACATTGAGTCCTTGCCTGCCCTGCCTGCAAGCCTTGCCTGCAAGCCTTGCTGCCAGCCCCTCTGACTAGCCTGCCTCCAAGCCTGCTTCCCAGCCTGCCTCCCAGCCTCCTGCCAGCCCCCTGCCAGCCTTGCTTCTGCCTGCATGCCAGCCTTGCTGCCAGCCTGCCTTCCAGCCTCCCTGCCAGCCAGTCTGCCTGCCAGCCTTGGTGCCTGCCTGCCTGCCTTCCTGCCAGGTTCCTGCCAGCCTTCCTGCCAGGCTTCCTGCCAGCCTTGGTGCCTGTCTGCCTACCAGCCTTCGTGCCTGGCTGCGTGCCAGGCGTCCTGCCAGCCTTCGTGCTGCCAGCCTCCCTGCCAGCCAGCAACCCACAACCATGGGGAGAAAGCGAAAGCCTCAGCAACCTGCCGCCATCCCTGGCAGGGGACAGGGCCACTTCCCACCCCCTGTCCTGACTCTGCTTCTGCTGGGCTTCTGCTGCTCGGGCTCGCTCTTCTGGTGCTGGAGCTTCTGCTGTGCTGCTCCTGGTGCTGGTGCTTCTCTGCTGGTGCTTACTCTGCTGGTTCTGCTCCTGGCGGTGTGTTTCCTGCCTCATGCTTAACTCTGCTGAAGCTGCTCCTGGCGGTGGTGCTTCTGCTCGTGCTTATTCTGCTGAAGCTGCTCTGGTGGTGGTGCTCCTGCTCGTGCTTACTCTGCTGAAGCTGCTCCTGGCGGTGGTGCTTCTGCTGGCTGTGTACTCTGCTGAAGCTGCTCCTCGTCCTGCTGGTCCTGCTCGTGCTCTTGGACTTGCTCGTCCTGCTCGTGCTCCTGGTCTTGCTTGTCCTGCTCGTGCTCCTGGTTTCTTGCTGGCGCTGCTGGTGCTTACTCTGCTGCTGCTGATTCCTGGTCCTTGCTGCTGGTGCTGCTGCTGCTGCTGCTGATGATGATGATGATAATGATGATGATCCTGCTGCCTGCTGCTGCTCCTGCTGCTGCTGCTGATGATGATGATGGATAATCCTGCTGGTGCTGCTTCTGCTGGTGGTGTGGAGAAGCAGCCCTACTACCATGGGAGCCCCTCTGATGAGGGCCCATCTGGTCCTGCCAAAGGGAGGAAGAGGCATATGCGGGGACGGGAGAGGAGGCAATACTCCATTGAGGAGGAACACGAGGATGAGGTGCTGGAGTGGCTGAGAGAGAATGACTATCTGTGGCGGAGGAGACACCATCTCTACAGGGACACAGCGGAAGCAATGCTGCTTGGAGAGAGAAGGCGGAGAGTATGGGCAAGTACTTCGGAGGTGCTCCTCGGCTGGTGGAAGCAACATGCACACCTGGTACAGGAAGCTGCACCTGAAGAATCTGGCGAGGCCACAAGTTAAGCTGACGGACAGAGAGCCTACGTCATGGCCAAGTGCAGCTTCCTTGAGGGTGAGATCCGCCACCGAGGAGCACCAGCAGCCCCTCTCACTACCTCTCTCTCCGGCAGCCTGCTGAGAGCCAGTCCTGTTCCGGCCAAGAGTCAGCTCCTGTCTCCAAGCAGGTTTCTGTGGAGCGTGCCATGGCGGAGAACCCGCAGACAGCTGTTGTAACTGTGGTGGAGCACGTGAGGACTCCCTGGTGCGGTGGGAGAAAGGAGACGGCACGTCCACCACAGCCCTAACCTCGCATCCACCCCCAGCTCCACCTCCACAGAAAGGCAAGAGAGCCAGACAGCAGGAGGGGCAAGAGCCACACTGTCCTGCTTGGAAGATCAGGGACACCATCCGGACCAGCATAGATCTCCTCTCTCAGCTGATCCACACCAACTCCTCATCCTCCAACCGCAAGCCCTTCCTCACCTATGTCAACCAGACCCTCAGGGACATGGCGGAACTACAGTACCAGGTGGTGAAAGACCGGATCACCGAGCTGCTTCACAACCCTCCAAATCCAGAGGAACCTGCTCCCACCCAGTCCAGGTCTGCTCCTCCACCCCAGGTGATGTTCCTCCCATTCCAAGGCTTTCCACAGCCCCCCACCTACCGAGGGGCTACAGCTACCAGCAGGTCCAAGCAGGCACAGGCAGCAGCCCTTCCCAGTCCAGGCACAGAGTCTCGGGATGACACCGTTGCCACCGGTTCCACTGATGCCACCGTGCACCCACGACACTGATGCACTGATGCCACTTGATGCCCCATAGACACTGATGCCACCCACGCCAACAATGCCACCCACGACACTGATGCCACCCACACAGTCCTCACCCAGCTGCAGACCCAGACAGGCCACTACAGTGCTCCTTCCTCCACCCCACAGCCAAGCCCGGCCTCAGCTTACATCTGTCCTCGGTTACTGGGCTGACACCACATGCATGGAGGAAGGAGGCTCTCAACATCACAGGCTGAGCCAGCTGTCCAAGAGCTTTCTTCAATTGGCACTAGACAAGCACTCCAGCACCAGCCACCTCCAAAAGCACCTGGGATCCTTCACACCCTGAGACTAGGCACAATCCTCCGATGACCAAGATGGAGTGCCAGAAGATGGGCTGGCTGGCGTACCTGGTGGAATTTATTTTGCACTTGACTTGGGTCATTTTTCGTTTTTACAGCTTGTTGTTCAAATAAATTTTATCTTTGATTCATACACTTGCTTCATTTATTTTTTTAATAAAGGTCTTGGTGGAAAACTTTTAGAAATGGTTTAAGCCTTTGCATGCTTGTGGGATGGGTTAGATAGCAGTGGGGTGGGCAGGGATACTTTGCGGATGAGGTAATAGCTTGGGATAAATAAACCTCCAGTGCAAAAGCCACAGTGGGAACTGTATGGTCCACCCTCCCAGGTGCCACACCCTATGGCCCTTTATTGTCAATAATAATGTTATAATCATTCCTCACATGTCAACACAAACACAACTCTTTTATTAATGCCCTTTTCATTGTAGGCCACCCAACAATAGATGGCTCATCCTCATCAGGTGTGATGAGACGGGCCTGAAGGAAGCATCCATTAAAGCATCTATCATCCTGTCTTTGCAACTCCACCGCTCCAAGCTGGGAGTTTGCAGCCAGTGTTGTTCAGGAGGTTGCGCTGTTCTTCCCTTCATGTGAGGGCTCTGTTGGGCTGCACATCCCTCAGTGTCTATCAGGTTTGCCCTTGCCTCCATTCCCACAGGCTCATTCCCATTGCTTGTTGGAGGTCCCATGAGCCTGTCTGCAAGACTGGGTAAGCGGGTGCGCATGAGGATTGTCCAGGATGCAGCAAGCTTCCACGATCCTCTCACAGGTCCTCGGGCGATGCTGCATGGTGGTGAGAAGTACTGCGAACCTTGTTTGGCCAGGATGCCCAAAGGCGTTCTCCACCACCGCCTTGGTCCTGGGACAGCCTGTAGTTTGAAGATCCTCTCTTCCGGGTGAGGAGTCTGGAGGTGTAGGGCTTCATGAGGTATGTCTGTGGGAAGAAGGGCCGTCATCCCCACACAGATGAAGTAGGGCACATCTTGCGTGTCGTTGGGACCAGTGGGGACTTGGATCTGGGAAGCCCACGATGAGGTGGCGTTCCAGCCCCCTCCTTGAGGTCACTGGAAGTTTGTAATACCTGCGCATCTGAAGATGAGCCGTTGCCATTGAAGCATCGATGTAATGAACTTGTAGTCAGCATCGACCCATTGGCGAAGAGAACGATGCTGAAAAAGCCCTTTTAGTTGAAATAAGTGGACCCCAACTTGGCTGGCACTTTGCAGGCCAACAGCTTTCCATCTATGGCTTCCAGTGTGTGGGGGAAGGTTTCGCACCTCTGATACCACTGCTTCTGCAAACTTTCTTCCAGCCTTCTTCCAGTGGTGGGCACTGGAGGAGCTCCTCCAGGTATTCCTCTTCGATGATGGCCTGCCCACTTCCTGACCAAACAATGCTGATGTTTGTTGTTGGCACCCTCAAGCCGTACTGCAATGCTCCTGTAGGTGGTCCCGAGGCCAGGTGGTGCAGAGTGAGTGCCACCTGAG
This sequence comes from Laticauda laticaudata, assembly GCA_004320025.1. Classification (NCBI taxonomy): domain Eukaryota; kingdom Metazoa; phylum Chordata; class Lepidosauria; order Squamata; family Elapidae; genus Laticauda; species Laticauda laticaudata. Next base: position 6,631 of record BHFT01034992.1, on the reverse strand, counting down.
CCAGGTTTCCAGGCTGGGCCAAGAAGTTGCGTGTTTTGCCCTTGGTCAACCTGGTGGTTCATGCCCGCTGCACAACAACTCATCAAACATTGGCGGAGGACATCCTCATGAAGTTCTGGATGCACGAGTGCTTCCGTTCTTCCTGAGCTCCACCATCAGCTTTGTTGTAACAGTCCGTACTCTGCTCTACTCCCGATCCATCTTTCGGACCCAGACGCTTCTTGGTCGCCTCTTTTTCTTCCCGAGTAGAGTTCAAAGAAGCCTTGTAGATGGCTTTCGCATCTGTGCAGAACGATGGTGCTGCAAAAGGACTTTGTTAGATGCCATGGTGGACAGACTGATGCTGTGGAAGAGGAAGAGTCAGATGAAGGCTGCAGAGGTTCTGCACAAGCTTGGGCTGCTGGGCTGAAAAGTGAGATTGAGATGAATTTGCTCCCCCTTTTTATAGGCAGTATAAGGTCTTTTCCCTAGGTGTCCCTTTGCATCCTCTAGATCTCTGACATCCTTAATATCCAAGATAGGATCGCCCTCTGTAACGCTTTTTTTTTCTGTTTTAAATTGTTTTTTTCCATTCTGCATCTGCTAGCCACTGTTCTGCATCTGTTCTGCATCCGTTCCGCTTCCTCCCGCGTCCGGTTTACCGCTGCAGTGACCGGAGTGCGCGGATGCGCAGCGGATGCCTTAAGCGGATATGCGGATGCCGTAACGGATGCAGAACAGATGCTAGCGGATGCAGAAGTGGATGCATTTGGATACATTTTCCGCTCAAATGTTTGAGCAGTTCAAAACTTTTCTTGAGCGGATGAAAGATAATAACGGATACTGGACATATAGAGAGGAGCAAAACGGATGCAGTGAGTACAAAGAACGGAATTACATCCGTTAACCAAGGAGTACAAGTGTTTTCCTCCATTTTACATCCTCTTTCCATCCGTTGGTGCAGTGTGACAGGGGCTTTATTGGGTGTGTGGAGATTATCTTGTCAGGATGGGTAACTTCTGAACAGAATACTGCTTTATTGATTTATTTATTGTTTACAGGACTCTATCAATAATTACAGAGATACTTGTCCTCTTCAAGATATAATCTTGAGATAAGCACAGAGTATCTGTTCAAATCTATTAATCCGTGGCTGAAAGTTCTATTCCATTCAATGATTCAAATCATCAAATAATCAACATTATTTGTTGTCTTTATGTTAAGACCCTAGATACTTTTCTGCAAACTTCCCAAAAAGTTTAATATAAAGATGTCAGTAAATATTTTTGATATCAATATCAGTCCTACAAGAAATGTTAGGTGGAGTCTGTGTCAGGAAATGCTGGGTACATAGAGAAAGAGAATCAGAAGGTAGTTTTAGATAAAGCAGAATCTGTGTTGATGGTCCTTGGCTGATTCTGATTAAATCTGAAGCTTCTGTCAGAAAAGAGATTTTGGTTTCTTCCACCTCTTTTTTTTTTTTTTACTCTTAAAGAGCAANCTCTTTTTTTTTTTTTTACTCTTAAAGAGCAAGTGACATAGAGAAGTCTCAGCCAAGGAGACAGTCATGTTTTTGCTGCCTGTCTTTCTGCTGTTTCTGTGGACAAGGGGATCTGGTTTGATGTTCAAAGCCAAACGCCTCCTGACTCTGCAGCAGAGTGAAGTGGACCCAGAACATCATTACAAGCCAGGAGATTATATGATTAGTGCCATAGTCTCTGCAATGAAGGCTAGGTTTCCATTACTAAGCTTTGATAGACAAAATTCTACAAGTAAGTGAATTTTCCTGCACTGCATTACAGCCACTTCAATCAATGTCTACAGGTCCCGCCTTTTAAAATTGCAAAGTGATCTCTCCTGATCTCTTGTCTTTGCTAGCATAATTATGATCTCATCTTCAGCTCCTGTTGTACACCGTAGATCAGGAAAATAATTTCAAGCTTTAAAGTATGACAACCCAATCATGATATAGTTGCTGATACAGTTCTACAGAGTAATTACTGAGTCTGTCATCTGCACCTCTATAATTGTCTGGTTTGGTTCTGCAACCCAACAAGACAGACACAGACTTCAGAGGATAATTAGGACTGCAGAAAAAAACAATTACTATCCACCTGCCTTCAACTGAGGACCTATGTACTGCGCTGCACACTAAAACTATCAGATACAAGAACAATTTCTTCCCCAAATGCCATCACTCTGCTAAACAAATAATTCTCTCAACATTGTCAAACTATGTACTAAGTCTGCATTATTATTACTATTAATCCTCCCATCCTTCCTTTCACCCATCCCCTCCCACTTGTGACTGTATGACTATAACCTTGATGCTTGTATACTAACATTTTTATTGACTGTTTCCTAGTATGATTTGATTGCTTATTGTACCCTATGACTATTATTAAATGTTGTATCATATGATTCTTGACTCTTGACAAATGTCTTTTTCTTTTATGTACACCGAGAGCATTTGCACCAAGACAAACTCCTTGTGTGTCCAATCACACTTGGCCAATAAAGTATTCTATTCTATTCTATTCTATTCTATTCTATTCTATTCCCCCCCTCAATCTACAATCCATTATTTGCTATGAGTAGAGCTAGAGTGCAGACTCAGAAGGAGGGAAATCTCTCTTCCACCCCACTCCAGAGCTGGGCTCCTATCCATGAGACACCTGGGGCTTCAGGTGTGGGTGTGTCAAGTGGAGGTCTTTTGATGGGTGAGCTGTGTGTTGTCAATAAATCTTGTGATTGGTCTTGTGATGCTAACATAGGAACTGATAGACAGGGAAAATATATCTCATTTTAATTCACAAGTTCATGCCAGAAATGAAAAAAAAAGTTTTTTTTTAAATGAAAAAATAATCTATTGGTTGGCAGATTGCTTTAGTTCTTTATTTGTTGATAGAATCTGCAGTGTCTGTTTCTGAGTGACTTATAATTAAAAGGAGAAATAGAAAACAGGAAAAGAATCCAAGAAAACTCCCCAAAACAACAAGAAGTAACCCACAATGGGGGCTCAGATTAGAGAAAATAACTTCTTTAATAGCTTCTGAATACCATCCATGCTGGAGCCATTTTGAATCAGTCTAAACTTTAGTGCCAATTCCAAAATTATTGATAATATCTAGAATATAAAAGATATAATCGATCATTCCTTTATCTCTCTGAGTATATCAATCATGTTACCTATGACAGAGGAAGTAGCTCATCAAATATGGAAAAATATGTTAGAAGACCAGCATGTAAAACTCAAATTGTGCAAGTTTAACCAATTAGGAGTGTTGTTTTTATTTTTGCATTATTATGATTATGTATTATGTATTATTATTATTATTATTATTATTATTATTATTATTATTATTATTATTATTATTCACAAGAAATTACAGTATATACAGCAAATGAGATAACTATGCTGGGTTTCGTATCACAAATCACTAGTTGAACACTTCCCAAGCGTTTAGGACTGTGTGATGTACTTATGGATTATGCAAGCAGATCCCAGTAAGGTGGCCTTTTGCAGCTGACCAACGGTGATCCTGTCAGCACCAATTGTTTTTAAGTGCTTGCCTAGGTATTTAGGCACAGCACTTAGTGTGCCAAGTACCACTGGAACCACTTGCACTGATCAATGCCAGAGTCTCTGCAGTTCAATTTTCAAGTCCTGATATCTGGTGATTTTTTTCAAGTTGTTTCTCGTCAGTTCTGCTGTCACCAGGAATGGCAATGTCAAGGATCCACACTTTTTTCTTCTCCACAATCATGATATCCAGGGTATTGTGTTCCAAAACTTTATCAGTCTATATTTGGAAGTCCCACAGTAGTTTTGCATGCTCATTTTCAACCACTTTTCAGGCTTATGATCCCACCAGTTCTTTGCTACAGGCAGATGGTTGTTGTGACACAAGTTCCAGTGGATCAACTGAGCGACTGTGTTGTGATGTTGTTTGTAATCAGTCTGAGCTATTGTCCTGCAACAGCTCAGTATGTGATCGATGGTTTCATCCGCTTCTTTGCAGAGTCTGCATTTGGGGTCATCAGCAGAGTTTTATATTCTGGCTTTAATTGCATTCATTCTGATGGCTTGTTCTTCGGCTGCAAGAATCAGGCCTTCTGTCTCTTTCTTCAGTGTTCCGTTGGTCAGCCATAACTAGGTCTTTTCCTTATCTACTTTTCCTTGGAACTTTTCAAGGAGTTGCCCATGCTTTGTTACACCAGCTATCAGCCCGAGTTTGCATTGCTGTTTTCCTGTATTGATTCTTAATTCGCTGCACTTTGAGCAGCTTCCTATTGTTGAGCTCCATCAAAACTGGTTAGCACTGTCTTTCACATAATCTGCCAGAGCATGCTTCTCTTCTTCAACTGTCTGCTTCACTTGCAAAAATCCTCTGCCGCCTGCTTTTCTGGGCAAATATAGCCTGTCAACATCATGATGATTTATGATGATGATGATCATCATCATCATTATTATTATTATAAGTTAATATTTTGGACTATAGCAAACTGTTTGGAAGAAAACCTGTGATTGGGCTTATTAAAAGTATTATCCTGGAATGGAAGCTAAATATTATTTTCATTAATACATTTGTACCTTCAGAAGAACACCCAAGCTTCATTGGAAATTTATGCCCTTCTTTTTTCCCATTGAGGACATCATCAAGAATGACCATCTCTTACCCAACATCACCCTGGGTTATAATATCTGTGAAAATTTATTCATGGAAGAAATGACTACAAATATTTTGCTGGACCTGCTTTCTGATGGAGAGGCCAATGTACCCAACTACAGGTGTGGAAAGCAGAGAAACACAATAGTTGTTCTGGAAGAGTCTGAGACTGGCATCTCCATGCAGATTGCTACCATGTTGGGCACCTACAAAATCCCTCAGGTGTGTCTTCCTTGGGGAGATAGTTTTGAGTCATGAAACTTTGAATCAGAGTTCCTCTGCAAATGAAAAACATGGCTCTTTTATGGAAATGATAAGAGTTGGGTGTTGCTTGTTACATATTCTTTCAGATCAGGTCCATTTCTTTCAGATCAGTTATAGTTTTGCTTCTAGGATTCTGGGAGATAAAACATATTTTCCTTTCTTCTATTCGATGCTCCCTACTGAAGGAATTGAATACCCAGGAATGATCCAGCTTCTCCTCTACTTCAAGTGCACCTTGGTTGCTCTCGTGGCTCCAGAAACTGACTAGGGGGAGAGGTTCATGAGGACAATGTCTTATTTGATGTTATGGAATGGCATTTGTGCAGTTATATATCATAGCTTTTCACTGAGTTTTGTGAATATAAATGTCAATCCAGATGAACATTACAATTTGGCAAAAGTCTAAATTTGTACCATGTGTGATGGAAAGAGAAACAAAGGAGAAGTGTGCAGTTCAATCTTTTTGATCTTCCTCACATTTCTTATTGGCTTCTACTTAGTCAAAGCTAAATCTTGTACGAAATGTTGATTTCTTGAAATAAGTTGATTTCCTGGTTATTTTATGTATGCCACCCATTTTCCTATCCAGAGATTTATATCCTTTTATCTCCTCGGCCATTACCACATTCTGTATGTGTGGAAAGCTGTCGTCCTGAGTTTAAGAAGGTCCTCAAGAAAGGGAGCCGATCTGCTGCGTGAAAGCAACTAAACTCTCCCTATAAAGCCACCACCTGCACCAGAAATCACCTTTAAAGCTGCCACCTGCACCAGTAACCATGAGTAAACCAGAACCGAAAAAACAAGCCCAAAAATGCTGGATTCTGAAGCCGTGGAGCCCTAATAATGCTGGCGGAACTACTGCTAGCTGATCCAGGGCCCTCCTCTCCTTCCCCAGAGAAGTAAATTTCTTTCCATCGAGCCCTATTTACCACACTGGTGGAGCTCTTGAACTGGATCACTTGGAGCCAGCAAACAACGTACCTTCATTTAAATCCCTCACACAGCTGATAGAAGTATCTTCCACGCCAGACAACGTCTTTCCATTAATATCCCACACACAATTTCCCCAGAGCCACATCGGACAGCTGGCAGGGAGAAACAAGGAGGGAGGAGAAAGCCCTGAGGCTCTTAGGAGCTAAAAGTCACCCTGGATGGATGATAAAGGCTGAGAAATGCTTTGGTGGTCGCAAGGAGAGGAGAATCTCCTCGACTGACCTGAAGAAAACCCTTCCATCTGAACTAAAAAGAGAACTGCCAGCATGGCTGAATTGAAGATGGGAAGGCAACTGAGATGGAAGTGAAAAAGAAAGGAAAGATCTTGTAACAGCGTCCTTAGTCTGATAAGAATCACTCCAATTTCTGCAGTGGAATTTTCCTTGGAAAGTGGGACTCAAGGGAGGAATTTAGCTGCAATTAACGATCGGGAGTGACTGTCAGATTTAGTGAAGAAAAAAAAGATATTGCAGACAGATTGGATTGGTTAACCCAAATTTCTGGACTGTATTTTTACTACTAATCAACTTGAAGAACTTTGGGAAACTATTGGAAAACAATCTTATTCAGAGACATATTGATTGTAGTTAAAGGCCGTGTCACACTGCCCAACGGGTGCAAAAAGGACACAACAGAAGAGAAAAATGATACATCCGTTGTTATCCACTCTCAGAAGGGGCAAAAATTTGCATAATTGAAGCGGATAACACGGACGCGGGGAGGAC
>BHFT01034988.1:0-57590 GCA_004320025.1 Laticauda laticaudata | reverse complement strand
CACATAACATCATTAACTACACCACATTTAGAAACCTTCCTAACTCCTACAAAAGCATTTTTAGCTGGGGCCACTCTACAAAAAAACCAAAGACCACACCATGTACACCATGCACATTGCTGCAGTAACCACCTCCTAACAGAGACGGCATCCTAACAGAGACGGCACAGGAGAGCCTTCCAAATCCTAGACTCAAGATTGTGACTCCAAAGTCTCCCTTCTCACCAAAGCAGAATATGTCTCATTGGCAATATCCCTTGTGGGGGTACCTGGATTGGCAGTGCAAAATTCTAGAAATTTGAATAGCCTAATATCAGTGTCTCTTTAAAAGAAGCCAGAAATGCCCCCCCACCCAATAAGGATGAATTCACTACCACTTGGACCCACCAATGTGATACCTGTCAGGCAGCCTTAACCAGCCAAGAGGGACATGGATCTAATGCTCAGATGGTGGGATTTACATTCTGGAGGATCCTGTCCAAGTCCTCAGGTTCAACAGAATCAAACTGTTCCAAACTGGATTAAGTCTGCTCCCAGGCATCTCCACAGGATTTGCAACATGCTTGGTATCCAGCTGGGAATGTTGGAAGGTTTTTATCTTCCAGATACATAGAAAATTCTTCCACATGGCCTTATAGATGGGCCTCCAGACCTCTCTTCCCGAGGAGAATCCAAGTGACCCTAAACAGGACAGCTGGATAGCATTCTGTGGATAAAATAAGTATGGAAAAGTACTGATGTTTTACCCTTTTATCACCATGAGGTAAACCTTAATAGTAGCCCGAATTTGTGTTCAGTTGCCTTTGTTCTTTGTTTTCCTTCAGCAATGCTCAAGGCATCTCTTGACCTTTTTCAGCTCCAGGTCAGAACCTGGATTAAATGAGCCCCTACTCAATACCTAATATTAAATATCTTCTCAGAAAGGGCAGGTGTGAGATAGAACAGTAGGTACGAAAGTTCAGCATATGTGATTGTGATGAAATCCAGTAAGATTTTTCAATGGAACCAAACTACACTGAGTGGTTAAAGACAAATTGCTGCTGTTGATTTATTATATTACTCCTGGAAGACAGGCCTTGCTTAGTGGATATAAGTAACTCTGCCGCTTATTCCCAATGCAATTTGCAAATGACACAAGTTCAGAAAATACCCCAAGTAAAGATCAAAGCTAACAGACATGCATTTCAACAAAGTTGCTAAGTAGTGGCAGTAGTATGAAGAAAGTGTGAGTTACAAAAAGGAGAGAGAAATATACTTTTTGCACCATCATAAGATCCCACTCAGGATTGAATTCCCTGCTGGGAAGGATAAGCAAAAAGAGACAGAGATTCATGCTGTGTGCTAAAAATACTGCATTGGTCAAGATTCAGAACTAGCACTTTCTTATACTGTCTCTCATTTACTTTCCCATCAGTCACTTCCTACTTTTGTTGTAGTAGTCTCTACATGTTTCCAAGAACACTTCATATTTTCTGGTGTATGTCCTTTTCTTTGCTGTTGATGATGATAGGAGCAAAATATGGAAGTACTTCAAATGGAAATAAGTTGAACAGACATTAAAAATATAGTGATAAGTGACCAAAGCAATCTCAATATATTTTTAGCAGGTAATGTTCCTTTCAGTGACAGAGCAAAAAATTTACTGCATCCACATATCATATCAATATTGCTGCCATAATATAATTTAAGGCAATGCAATCATGCCTCTGGCATCTTTATACGATACTCATCGTTACTCTGTCCTGATGCATATGCATATGTCCCAGTTGAAAGTTACATTGGTAACTAGTATGTGGATTCTTGAGATTCTTCCATCAGAGAATGGAAGGCACTGTGCAAATTGGATGGTGCAAATGGTTATTGACATCACTATTGAACAGCGTGGATATCTTTCATCTTTTTGAACATTTTATCATTGGTTATCAGAGACTATTTACCAGGCAAATGCAACACTTTTTTGGGGGTAACACTTGAACACAAGTGCATACAATGGTCATTGGTGTGTACTTTCATTGTTGACCAACTCTTCCGTAAACAGATTACTAAGAGCATGGGGGGGGNGGGGGGGGGGGGGGGGCGAAGGCTGTGTTACGGCTGCAACTGCTCCATGCCCAGTAGGTTTGTATGATAGAGAAATCGGGGCAAAGACCTGCCTTAATATTTTAAAAAACTTAACCCTTTCAGAACAGCCATCTCTATCTTGGTCATGGTTTCTAGAGCAGAAGATGGACGAGTCTTTCTGCCAAGGAATTGTGTGTCCCAAATTCTTGCTTCCAATTTGTTTCTGAAGCAGGGATCTCCAACCTTGGCAACGTTAAGCCTGGAGGACTTCAACTCCCAGAATTCCCCAGCCAACTTGGTTGGCTGGGGAATTCTGGGAGTTGAAGTCCTCCAGGCTTAACGTTGCCAAGGTTGGAGACCCCTGTTCTAAAGAGCAGAAAGGGGATGTTGGGGAATATTTCATCTGTACACAGTTCAAAGACGCTGGTTCCCTTCCCCTCGCCCAACTCTTTTTTGATAATTCGATATTGATCGAATTCGCTGACTGTGGATACCATTTTCGACCACAATCTATCGCGGAATCACAACATACCAACACACACACCACCACGCCCAGAGACGAGAGAGAGAGACGAGACGCAACCCTGTTCTTTGGAGGTGGGCGGTCGAGGGCAGGGCAAGGGCGTGGCAAGAAGGGTGGTGGCATGCTGGATTTCGATCTTTAGCAAGCTGGCTTTTGGGGAGACAAATTGGGGCAGCGACTCCACCTCGCCCGTCAGGGCAGCACAACCGTGAGCGGTTGCAGCTTCTTTCATCTTGCCTTGCGCCGCTTCTGCGCGGAACTGCCCCCCCAGCGCACACAGCCACACTCGGGATCCCGCCGAGAACTCGCGTTTTCGGCGCATGCCTCCGCCCACCCGGCAACGCACCCACTGTTCCTCTAGCGCAGCCGGGGGGGGGTGCTTTTTGGGGCGATGGGGTCAGGCTTTCGTTCAAGGCAGGCAGCCAGCTCTTTGCGCTCGGACGGCGTGAGGCGTCGCAAGCTGTCCAGGAGCAGCTTTTTAAACGCCTGGATTTCAGGGCGATAAAAGGCAAGAAAGAAAGGAAGAAAGAAAGAAGAAAGGAAGGAAGGAAGGAAGGAAGGAAGGAGGAAGGAAGGAAGGAGGAGAAGGAAGAGGAAGGAAGGAAGGAAGGAAGGAAGGAAGGAAGGAAGGAAGGAAGGAAGGAAGGAAGGACACTCCGGCAACAGGACGACTCCCTGGGCCGCGGCCAGAATCAGCAGCAGTCCCTCCAATAGCAACAGCAACAAACGGGGAGATACAACAGTTTAAAGTGTGTAAAACAAACAAACAAAACCCCAACTTCCGAGGACCAACCTTTGCAAACACAAGTAAGTGCACGTTCGTTTGAATTACATATCGTACGTGGGTGACTAGGAAGGAAGGAAACTTGTTTCCGCTGCTTTTTCTCTGGCGAAGCTGCCATTTCGATCGTTTCTGCTCCGCCAAGTTCCACGAGGCGAAAGATGAAATTTCGCGATCTTCCTTTCCCGAAGCTCCGGCAACCTATTCCAAACTTACTTGTGACCTACTGTTGTTTAATATAAGCATTACTATTTAAAGAGATCGCAAGAGTCCTCCCAATCTCATGACAATGTTCCCGGAGGGCAAGGTGAAGCTTCTGCTGCTTAATCATGAGATGCTGCTGTTTTGTGTCCGTGTGTCACATATAGGAATTAGGAGTGGGGAATATTTCCTTGGAGCAAGCAACTGAGATCTGGGGAATTTGTGAACGGCTTCATGTTATTTCCCGTTGTGTGGACATTTCAGTTGTCTTTAGCTTATTAACAAGTGCTTTGGCTCTCATTTTAAGCTTTTGGGTTTGATGGTGATAATCTTGATGGTTCTTTGTAAACAGAGCTGGGAAGTTAAAGAGCAAAAAAATGAACAAAATTCATAAGATTTGCCTGTACAGTGTGTTGGTAGTTGTAGTGACAGTTGTGCTGAGGTGTCGAATTCAACCCCTTGACAAAGCCTATCCAGTACCTCCTAATTAACTTGGTAGATGGATGAGTTGAAGGTGAAAAAGTTCCAGGTTTAACTTCTCAATAATTTCTGCACTTATTTGATGAGCATAGTTGGAACTGGAAATATTGAGCGTTTTTCCCACAGAAAAGAGCAACTTGCTGACATGATAAGAGGAACAAGTAGTTCCTTTTTCTCCTGAAGATCCTGTTTCCTTGCCATCTATAATTACAAAATATGTATCTTATGTTCTTCATGAGTTTGTTTTGTGCAGTGTTTGATGTTGAAGGGCAGGAAGTTGCTTCTTTACATCTTACTAGCAATGAACATAAACCATTGATTCTGCTTGCCCTGCACAGTTTAATCACAATTTACTTTCCTTACAAATATTATACCTTACGTATTTATTGGAATATATGTTATATATTGGATCATAATTCCATCTACATTTATTCAGAAATCCAGAGGAAACCACATTGTTTCCAGAAAAAAAGAAACATCAGCATCTAGAATTTAGATTGCTTGCTTAATTTGTAAAATCCATGATTTGTCTTTTCTGACCTGGATGCTGCTTGTCATTTTGTTTTCAAATGGATTGAACTGGCATCTCCTATTGCCAAGCATCAAGGACTGTGAGTTGAAGTGATGCATTGCAATTTGGAATAAAACACATTTGGATTTTTAATGTACTTTTCAACTCACTTTAAATAAAACAGGCACAGATAAATTTAGTTTAATTTAATATTATTTATACATACAGTGTTGGACAATACATAAGATGGCAAAAGTTTTAGATACAGTTTAGAACAGGGGTCATAAACCTTTTGGATCTCAGGGACCACCAAACTTATAATTTTAAATCCTGTGGACCAGAGACCCTGGGAAAATCCCCAAAAAACTCTGCAGGAAAATTCCCCACACTGTTTTTCTACCAATTGATCATTCGTTATTTGGGATTGCAGGATACTGTCTCCAGCTCTGTTCTTGGGGGTGGGGGGAGAGAGAGAGAGAGAGAGAGACCTTTGGCTTCATGCAAGGAAAGCAGCAGAAGTCTTTCTTTCTCTCCCCCCAAACTCCACCAGAAATGAGTCTTTGTGAGACTTGTCACGCCATGCGGCCTCTTGAAGCAGGATGCCTTAAGGGTCCCAAAGACTCATTTCTAGAGAAGTTTGGGGGAGAGAAAGAAAGACTTTTGCTGCTTTCCTTGCCTGCAGACAAAGCAGAAGAAAGAAGTGGAAAGAAGCAGCCCGGTGGCCAGGTGAGGCACATGGGGTGAATGGGACAAGTTCCCCCCCTCTGCCCTTTCCCCACTGCCCTCACTACCTTGTGTTGTTCACAATGCAAGTGATGCAGGCCTTATGTTCCCGCACAGCCTGGATTAATTGCTTTGGGGGTGACATTTCTCTGCGGACCACAAAAAATTTGTCATGGACCACCAGTGGTCCCGGCCCACTGGTTGGTGACCACTGGTTTAGAAAGCAATTTAGGTACCAATTTTCAGAGACTAAGATTTGGTCCCAATGGGAATTAAGATCTCCACAGAAATACATAGCATGATTACTTTCCTATTTATATGAATAATTATTGTAATCTTATTTATTTCAGTCAAAGATTAATTAGACTAACAGTATCAGGAGAATAACGACCTGAGTAATATGGAAATTGGAAACTTGTAGAATAAAGCACAGATGAAAAAATGTTTTAATGAGACATTTGAAGAAATGTTAGATAGTTTTAGATTTCTAGACTAGAAACTGTTCACATCCATATTTACAGATCCATGTCTTCTCAACTTCTTAATGATCTCTTCATGATTTTACACACAAATCACTCCAGCAAATAGTTGTTAAGGAAAATCCTGGAAAATGTGTCCAAATTTTCCAATTTGTGTCATATCTTTACAGTGTGTTGAGGTTAGGATGATTGATTGGTATGGTTGATTGATTGATTGAAAGTTTTTGAGGGAATGTCAAGTCCAATTTCAAAAACATTCAAAATCAGGTATATATCTTGCATGTAGGAATACAAACTGGTATACAAAATATTCTGTGTAGTGAAGTACCATTTCCAGAGTATCACTAAGTAGCTAATGCCCATTTTTATTTATTCATTTATTTTTTAGTTCATTTATTATATCTCTTAACTACCCATCTCCCTCTAAGAGGATCTCTGGCAGCATACAATGTAATCAATAAAATTGATTACATTTTACATTGTAAAAATGTTACAATGTAACATTAAAATCTTTGATTATCACAGTCGGAATGTGTTTTTTTAAATTTTTGATAGTGCTGTAAGCTGTATCAATCTAGAATCAGAAGAAAGAAAGAAAGAGAAAGAAAGAAAGAAAGAAAGAAAGAAAGAAAGAAAGAAAGAAAGAAAGAAGAAAGAGGGAGGGAGGATAGGAGAGAAGGGAGGGGAGAGAGAGAGAAACAAAGAGAGAAAAAGAAAAATGAAAAAAAGGTAGGTTTCATTATGCATTCCATTGAAATAGGTTACTAAGTTGCAATAGCTTATAATTGTTTCTATTTTTGGGTTTTTTTCTGTGCTATATCCTGTTATTTTCAAACTGTAAAACTTACGCTGTAGTTTCAGTAGCAGAATAAACGCTTGAATTGTTTTTCACTCTTACCTAAAATTACACAGAACACATTTTTGTCTGCTGATCACATTGTTAGTTTTAAGTTGTCCAATTGATCGTGGAGAAGCTCATATATAAAATACTTCACTTGATACATTTGTTCTACAATAACTGGTAAGTAAAGATTTGATTGTTATATGAACACCTAGGTAAGCTTGATCTGATACTGACTTTTTTTTATTCTGTAGCTAAGTACCATTAACATAAGATTTTCTTCGATCTTCATCACTGATTTTGTTTTGTAACTAAAATTCAGTGTAGTCTTGAGTGCAGGTATTATTTCCAAATTAATTCCTTAGTTAGCAGGATTATAAAAGCAGATATTAAGGGACGTGCATAAGTACACCATAGTGCCTCCTGTTTCTGTCCTATTGTCCCCATTTAATCGCACCTGTTTTCTGTGTTCTTACTCATGTTTATACTTATACATATTATTTTGTAAGCGATTGACAAATCAAATAAATAAATAAATATCATACAGATGAAGATTTTGTGGAATAGTTGATGTGGATTGACATTCTTCAAACTTATTAATCAAAGAGCATTATAACTCACTGCTTACACAGCTTTACAGATATTTTTCTTACTAAATAATGCTCAAGTCTAAATAAACTTCTTATTATTAGCTTTATATACCTTTATCCAGTTTCAGATATCCTTAACTGCTGAATAGATCATGTTAGCAATGGATTCCTAGGTCCTTCTTAAAGAGAATCCATGCCCTTGGAAGACTTGAACATCTGCATCAGTTACAGCACTCACTAAACTAGGATGCCTTAGCAGAAATAACCCATTCCTTTGCTGTTGCAATATGAAAGTCCAATATTGTGGGGTCCAAGGATGGCCTCTTGAGAAGGTCGTGTAGCACTGCCCCCTTCAGGACAGATGGTAGCACTTCCTCCAGCACAGAGGCATTAATCATTGCTTGGACCGAAACCACATGAGGAATGGATCCAAAACACCAGTGGCCAGGCTCATGGCCCCAAGGACTCTGCACACTTCAAACTCCACTTGGATAACAAGATGCAGATGCGTCTGTCACCTCCAAAGGATCTGCCCTGCCAGAATCCAAGCCCAAGCAACTTCATCTAGCAAATGCTGAAAATATTCCTCACAAAAATCCCTGTGGTTCCTTCTAATTCAGAGAGAGACCTGATTACTTTAAACAGGGATGCCAGTCAGCTACTTGCAGATGCAATAAGGATGGAGAAATAATTTTGCTTTACCTCTTTTTTTACCACATACACTGTCCCACTCTCACACACATACACACATAGCTGGTTTAGTAGGTTTATTAATATTCCCCGGAAATTCCCTTCAAGTGTCCACAAGGCACTTGAAAGTTTCCCTGTCAAAATAAACCAGGCAAAATTAAATCCACAATACCAGAGGGTTCACGCAGCAAGTAAAGTCCAGGTATAGTGTCAGTCCAAAGTGAGGCAAGAATCACAATGACCAGAAAACACACAGCTAGGAAATGAACATGTTGTTTCCAGCATCACCTCCATCTGTCTGCTGTGCTAAATAACCAGCTTCTGGTGCAGCCCTTCAAGAAGGACAAGGCTTTCTCCTCACAAATAACCTGGATAGCCTCCTCTGGTCCTGCCTTTTCTCTGTCCTACATGTGCAGGTGCATTTATTTAGTCAAATTTCCTGGGTTGTAACATTTCTTGAACCATGAACTAGCTACATAACCTCATCTAGGTGTTGTGTTCTGCAAATGCAACTAATATGGTAATTCCCTTGCATTATCCATCCCTTTGTTTTCCAAACAAAGGAAGGTGAAAGTGGAAAGTGCCTGCTGTCCCTTAGTGGCTAATCTAGGCCAGCTTTTCATATTTTAACATTTTAAGTATATTCATGTATGTGTGTGAGATAACTGAAACAGAAAATGTTTTACATCTTAACTGTGAAAATAAACTAGGCACAAATATGAAACTCGCTGTATCATGTTGCTGTCATGTGACATTTTGCAATGTTTTCCCCATTCATGGATCTGGGATGGGCATGGCCTGCACATACTGTATCCGCCCACATGTCACCATTTGACACTCCTGAGCTAGATCATCTTTCTATAAACCTGTAAACTGTAAATTGCATATTCCCAGAATTGGCTTGTTGTCAGGATTCCAGCAATCGCCCTAATTAAATCATGATTCTCGAGCCAAACTTCAAAAAAATTACAATCATGTGTGGTCCTGTTTCCCCCCACCCTGGGTGTCTCATAAATCAGATTCTCCAATTAAGCACATTCATGGGCTATGTGTCATCAATCACGTTCTCCAATTTAATATATTTGTGAGCAAAAGCTCTGGTAGTTTAGTTACAATCTTTTAAAGATAAGTGTTGGAATGTACTTTTGATTTTAAACTGCTGCACTGCTCTTCCAGATTTTCTCCCCACCCCCCTTTTTTTAGGCAACTACTAAAACAGGCATAGGAATGTTTTATGAATTGATACCTGGCATTACAAGTCATTCTGTTGCCAGAAGAATTTGAAAATGTAATGCAACACATTTAGAAGGTTCCAGGTTGAGGAGAGTTGTTTAAACCAGCAGTTGCCAACTGGTGCGCCACAGAAGAAATGGCCCTCAAAAGTAATTAATCTGGGCTGCACGGGAAAACAACGCTGCTCTGCCCATGTGCCCCCCCCCATATTCTTCTGCCAACGTAAAACTCACTTTGACTGAGAAGCAGAGAGCCACACAAGCTGCAACTTGAAGGTAAGACCAACGGCAGGGGAGAGGGGTGGCTTGCTGATGATGGGAAAGAAAGGCATATTCAGAATTAACCAGTTAGTTCATAATTGTACTAGGCATTAAAGACCCAGGAAGAAAAGCAGCAGCCGCTGCTTGTGCTTCTGCCGGATGGCTGCAGCAACCATTGCCTTCAGTGGGGTGGGGGGTTGAAAGGAAGAGAGAAAGAGAAAGAGGAGGGAGTGATCCAACCCTGCTGGGAAATTAAATCCATGTGGGGAGATTTGCATGGCTGTGTCTTTTCTTTCCAGCTTCAAAGGTGGGGGGGGGGGTAAGAAGGAAGAAAAAGAGAGAAAGAGGAGGGAGCGATCCAACGCTGCTGGGGGAATTAAATCCGGGGGGGGGGGGATTTGCATGGCTTGACTGCCTGCAAAGTGACCTGTATCAGGAAATGTTTGATAGAAACTGTGCATTCAAATGTTTGTCCTGGAATCACTGGAATGAAAATGGAGTGGAAATGGGTATTTCGTGGCTTGCTGACAAACTTTCATAAGTGTGAAAGTATAGGGAAAAAAATACTAGTTACACATTACTCTTAACACAAGAACAAACACCAGGACTTTGGTCCCCCCCCAAACCCAAAGGATGAGAGAGGCCCTTCCTTTCCTTCACCGCCCACAGTTTCTTATTTCAAACAAGCAGGAACAAATATCACAACAAAAAATGTGTAATGTTTAAATGTTTCAAATATTTTGTAATAATTGCCACAAAATTTTTTTTTATGATTAAGCATTTTATGATTTTGTTATAATTAAACAAAATATATGTGTGTGTGTGTGTGTGTGTGTGTTGTGTGTGTGTGTGTGTGTGTGTGTGAAGTTTTCGTGAGTATTTATAATGTACTGGTATTCAGCTTTTTTCGGGTATTTTCCCAGGTCATTACAGTTGTGCTTTTAAAGTGTAGCAATTTAAACAATCTTATCTGCCATGTACATTGGACAGACCAATAGAAGAATAAGTACCTGCTGGATGAACACAAAAATGCAGTAAAAAGCTGGAACACACCCTCCTCACTAGTCCAACACAATGAAAGCCACAGGTCATAGCATCAACTTCAATGGCAAACAAACCCCTATTCGAAAACTTATATATTTCACCTTTGTTCGGGTATTTTCCCACGTCATTATGGTTGTTGACAGCTGGTCTATGGAGATTCTCAGTCATCCAAGTCATGGTTGTCCCAAAGGTGCATTTTTTCCCCAAGAGTAGGATTAGGATTCCTATTATTGTTTCACCTCACAATAGGAAACAATCTGAAGGGACAGAATCAAGTTACTGAAACATGTGTAATGCTTTATCTGGGCATATTCATCATGAAGCAAGAATAAAGCACTTCACAGAATTCAACTACTGAGCAGTGTGGTATTATGATGTCCACTAGAATTCAAGAGACATCTTCACACTCCCAAAAATTAACATGGTGTAGTTTACAGAACTGCAACAATGTTGGTGTGCTGACAAGATCTTTTGAAGGGAGAATGTTTCTGACCATCATACATTTGTATAGTCTTGTACAGTGAAGCCCAGACTTACAAAAGACCACTTACTACATTTCAAATACTTATAACTTCTGCTACCAAGATATCATGTCTGTATAGTATGCAGCTAGAATCACTACACTGCAAAGTTTCTTCCAGTTTGTTGATGGCAGCCAGTGAGAAGACAATTTTTGTTGAACGAATTATTGGGGACAAGATATGATTTGAAAGTCCCATAAACCAATTAAGCTGTTATTTGGCATCAAGTGTTTTTTCTAAAATACAGTGAAACTCAAAAAAATAGAATATCATGCAAAAGTTCATCTTATTTCAGTAATGCAATTTAAACTAATATATGCAAAGATAGTTTTTCAAGCTGTGATTTGTCATAATTGTGGATGATTATGGCTTACAGCTCATGAAAATCCCAAATCACAATCTCAGAAAATTAGAATATTATATGCAATCAATAAAACAAGTATTGTACCATAGAACAATATTGGACCTCTGAAAAGTATAGAGCATGCATATGTACTCAGTACTTAGTTGGACCCCTTTTGCAGACAATTACTGTCTCAATGTGGCATGGCATGGAAACTAATCAGCCTGTGGCACTGTGACGTGTTTATGGAAGACCAGGATGCTTCAATAGCGGCCTTCAGCTCTTCTGCATTGTTCGGTCCTCATGTCTCTCATCTTTCTTGGCAATGCCCCATAGATTCTCTATGGGGTTCAGGTCAGGAGAGTTTGCTGGCCAATAAAGGCACAGTAATCCCACAGTCATTGAACCAGGTTTTGTGCCTTTGGCAAGTGTGGGCAGGTGCCAAGTCCTGCTGGAAAATGAAGTCAGCATCCCCATACAAGCTCATCTGCAGAACAGCGAACGCAGAGTGCTCCAAAATCTCCTGGTAGACGGCTGCGTGACCCTGGAACTTAATGAAGCACAAAGTGGACCAAAACCAGCAGATGACAATTGCTCCCCAAATCAACATAGACTGTGGAAACTTCACACTGGACTTCAAGCATCTTGCAGTGTGTGCCTCTCCATTCTTCCTCCAGACTCTGGGTCCTTGGTTTCCAAATGAGATGCAAAAGCTTGCTCTCATCAGAAAAGAGGAACAGACTCTGTTCTGAGCAACAAGCCACTGAGCAACAGACCAGCTCTGTTTTTCTTTCGTCCAGGTAAGATGCTTCTGATGTTGTTTGTTTGTCAGGAGTGGCCTTGACCCAGAGGAATACGACATTCTGAAGCGCATGTCCAGGATCCGTCTCTGTGTGGTAGCTCTTGATGCACTGACTCCAGCCTCAGTTCACTCCTTGTGAAAGTCCCCAACACTTTTGGAATGGCCTTTTCCTGACAATCCTCTCTCCAGGCTGCGATCATCCCTGCTGCTTTGTGCACCTTTTTTCTTCCATACTTTTCCCTTCACATAACTTTCTATTAATGGCTTTGATAAGCACTTTGGGAACAGTCCAACTTCTTTTTGCAATTACCTTTTGAGCTTTCCCTCCTTATAGAGGGTGTCGATGATGGTTTCGGTTTTCTGCACAACTGTCAGGTCAGCAGTCTTTCCCATGATTGGGATTCCTACTGAACCAGACTGAGAGACGATTTAAAGGCTCAGGAACCCTTTGCAGGTGTTATGGCTTAATTAGCTGATTAGAGTGGGACATGTTGAGCCTAGAATATTGAACCTTGTCGCAATATTCTAATTTTCTGATATTGTGGATTTGGGGTTTTCATGACCTACAAGCCATAATCATCTCAATTATGACACATCGTGGCTTGAACTATCTTGCTTTGCGTGTAATGAGTCTATCTCATATATTAGGTTCACCTTTTAATTTGCATTACTGAAATAAATGAACTTTTTGCACAATATTCTAATTTTTTGAGTTTCACCTGTCCTAATGAAAAAAACTGACATAAATTATTAAAACAGGACTTCTGGAAAGCAAATACTTAACTGTGTTGGGTATTCGTACAACCCTTTTTCATATAACTATGAGAAAAACACTTCCTGATGCGATGAACTTTTAGCTTGGTGGTTTATTTATTGTTAGCTAAGATAAACTGAACTGAATGAATGCTTAAATAATAAAAAATATGTTATGAAAGAAAATGGTTAAAAGAACAATGGCAGTGCAGTGGGATATGATATCAGAATATGTTTCTTGCAAACATGATCCAAGTTAATTTTCCCAGCTTAAAGATTACATTGTTAACTGCAACTTTAAATATTCTAGATGTCACTGATTTTAATTTTAGAGATTAAAAAAGAACCTTAAACAATACTTGAGGAGTGTTGGTTTTGCTACATTAGGTTAATGAAGTTATTATCCTGGATCATTATTGGGATTTCCATCCTTTTTCTTTCCATACTTTTCTCTTTCTGGGGTGCAGAATTTTATCTCAGTAAAATAGTCAGGAGAATTAAAAAATGCACATTCCCTTCATCTCCCCTGAGCTCTTTTTTCTTCTTTTCAACCTTTTCACGTGCTTTTGACTGTACTTTATTTTAAATTTAAATTTCACATTTCTATTTCGTCCTCCCAATGTGACTTTTCCACGTTTTCTTACTTTTGTTTGACGTCTATTGTCTATTCAGGTGAATAGACAATGGAAGGCTAATATATTTATTCCCAGACCTTATCCCTATTTATTGGTTTATATAGTTGCTTAGGAGCTTGCATGGAGTCCAGTTGTTAATGTAGGACATATTTTTAATAATTAATTCACTCTGCTATCAGTTATCTAATAAGGTTATGCACCAGTTATGCCCTTTCCTGGACAAACAATCCCTACTCACAGTTACTCATGCCCTAGTCACTTCCCATCTTGACTATTGCAAGACGCTCTATTGCAAGACTTGCTTGTTCTTAGAGATGTTCTCTAAGAACATCTGGAAGCTCCAGTTGGTGCAAAATGCAGTGGCCCTCATGGTTTTGTGCAGACCCCAATGTCTGTATCATCTCTCCTGCAGGAGTTGCGTTGGCTGCCAATTTGCTTCCGGATGCAATTCAAGGTGCTGGTTGTCACCTTTAAAGCTCTTCATGGCTTAGGACCAGGTTATCTGAGGGACCGTCTCTCCCCAGTCACATCTACCCAAACCATCAAAGCAGGGAGGTAGGGAATGTTGTGAGTCCCATCTCCTAGGGCAAGGGTCTTCAAACTTGGCAAGTTTAAAACTTGTGGACTTCAACTCCCAGAATTCCTGAGCTAACATGACTGGAGGAGGAATTATGGGAGTTGATCCACAAATCTTAAAGCTGTCAAGTTTGAAGACCCGTGCCCTAGGGGGATACACCTGGTGGCATTCAGAAGAAGTGCCTTCTCCATGGTGGCCCCCTCTCTCTGGAACATCATTCCACCAGAGATTAGAATGGATCCCAGTCTAGCACTCTTCCAGAAGGCACTGAAGACCTGGTTCTGCCAGCGGGCCTGGGAACCCAGAACGAGATGGAGCTTATTAAATGGCTCATATGAGGTACTGTCACCAGGGGTGGGGGTGTGATTTTATTATGCTAATTTATTATATGACTCTTCTGTTATTAATTTCTTTGTTTTTATAAGAGGTTTTATATTCTGTAAGCCACCTTGAATCACCATGGCAATATAAATTCCCTAGATAAATAAATAAAATAAAGGTTGCGGGACTTCCAGCAACCGAATTGTCACAATTTTTTCTCCAGTCAGCAAACCGATTTTCTCCAAAAGATTCGGCATCCTTCTGCATTAATATGACTCTAGGATTCTATATAACATAGGGCAGTGGATTTCTTTCACAGGTAAGAAAGCTGACTAAGTAACTGTGTGAATTATAGTCCTGCACATTTGAAATTAATCTAGTTTTAAATGTGTGGAGAATAATTAAAGTAGGTCAAGACTGTAATGGGAAAATTACTCAAATGAATTAGTTATTTTCAACTTATTTCCTGAATTTTTGAATTTTTTTACTGTTGTGGAACAAATTATTCTATGCTAGAGGCATAAGAATACATCTTTCCTCCTTATTACTAAAAAAAGTAATAAATAGTAAGTGGAGAAAAATATTTTGGTTACAATTGTTGTCACACTGTTTTTTGAACAACTATTTAAAGAAACAAAAACAAGGGTAATTTTTAATTTGGAAACAAGCATCTGCTTGTTACAAGGCTTCTTTTCCATTCTGAAAGTTTCTAGACAGGGGTCTGAATTAATTATCCTCTTAAAATCTTCCTATGTAATGATTTCTTCTCTGGTGAAACTTAAAATGTCATGGAAAAAAACAAGCAGTATCAGTACATTATGATGGATTTCAAATATGGGTGCTTTTTTTTCTGAGTGGGTTCCATTGGTTATGGCTGGGACTATTTGCCAGCATGTAAGTTTCAGTATGCTAATCTTCCTTCCTTCCTTCCTTCCTTCCTTCCTTCCTTCCTTCCTTCCTTCCTTCCTTCCTTCCTTCCTTCCTTCTACCAGAACAATTTTCTTTTTTCCATCTGAACACTGTAATTAGGTCTAGTTTTTAATGAAGACACAGCAAGAATGTTGTTTTTCAGTTTTCACTGCTTTCATAGTGCTTTCATACAGTGTTGCTATTGAAAGGCCCTTCTTTTAGATAAAATGCTACATTAATCATTATTATATTGTTCTTTTGAGTGTACTAAATTGTAATTGAAGGTCTGGATATAAAGTTAGCCATTTCTTATTTAATAATATACTTTTGTGAAAGAAAGAAAACTCAGCCCTGGACATGTCCCAGATCACCAGTGGCCAATGTTTCACCATCAAGGCAGTGACAGGATATTCTGGAGCTGATGTAGGTTGTTATCACTCCTCTGCCATGGTCGGGGGCATCATCAGCCCAAGCCAGCATCATCTTAAGACCTTGATGTCTTATGACTTGCCTCATGACAGTAGGGTAGCACAGCATCAGTACTTTCCTATTCTTAATCCAACTGCAGATTCTACTCTTAATCCGGTAACTCTATTCTGAATGATCTAAAACAGGGGTGTCAAACTTGCATCATCACGTGACATATCATGACTTCCCCCCCTTCACTAAATATGATATGTAAAATAAATAAATAAATAAATAAATGTTTTTTAAAAAAGAGTAAAAATTTTAAATGGTTGTATCATTTGTAGGAATTGCGAATATTTCTAGAATGAAAATCAATGAATTCTAATCTGAATAAAAAAAGCTTTAAGATGCTTTTTAATTGATGATAGAAATAATGCAATAAAGAAATTTAGTCTTTAGCATTTAAAAGCTAGCTTTAAATGAAGATTAAGTTATCCCTGTAAAATCTTGCAATTTTTATACTTATATGTGATCTTGTTAAGTATTGTTTTATGGTATGTAACACTATTTTTGATATGTCATGTATTTACTCTTAGAGCTGTAAAAATGATGTAAAACAACATAGGACATAAATTATGATAATGATGTTGCTTTGCAGATTTTTTTTTTCAGTCTAAATCATAGTTTTAGGTCGTGGTTGAAAGGTTGTATACTATTAATACATATATCTCCAATAATGGGTCTCTTTGCATGAAATTGAGCTTCCAGAATCTCCAGTTAGCATAGCCAGCCACATTGGCTGGAGTATGAGCATTGTAATCAGACATATCTGTGATATAGTATATTGGATAAGGTAGGTTTAGGGCATTCCTATTATAATGAGTATAATAATAATGAGTAGGTTATCTCAGTTTCTGGGAAGTTAAATAGTAGTGTTGAGGTCTTCCACAGTTACCAGACTGGCCCAGATTAAAGCATTTACTGCAATGATATGCCACTAAAATGATTTTTTAAAAGAACATTGCAAAGTTCAGAACATTTCAATTTTATATTCACATATTGCATTTTTGGAAGTTCTTACTGGATTTCTATTTCTTATGCTTCATAGTAATGGCAAATTAAAGAGTAAACTAGACTTCTTCTACTAGGGTTTCCAAAACACTGGTTTCATCTTGCTTTTCAGATTATCATTTTGTCTCCAAATCAAATTGCAAATTCCTCTTTTGTCCTTGGGTCTTCTATAACATTTAATATCTTCTATTTGAAGAATGAAGCAATGATTCTCTATACAAATGCTGTGAATTGCAAGAATTACTTCTTCATCTTTTCTGTTGATTTTGGATTATCTAATCTACATGCAGGTATGTGATTACTTCATTCTATTCATTAGCATAAAGTTAACAGCTTAAAAGTTTCAACATAGCATTATTTTGGTCAGTTAGTTATTGGAGTGGCCACTAAACAGGCTTTTTAAAAGATACACTGATGCTATTTTGTTATTTTGGATAATTATTTAATATCACTACCAGAGTTTATAGTATATAGCTGTGCAGCAATATATAGTTTATTCAAGGTATGCTATGCATTAGAAATCTAATTTCTCTTGGTTCAAAAATGATTATGGATTACTGTAAGAAATTGGGATTTGTTTAGATTGTATGCAATCTGTTCAGGTTGTGTAGAGTGTTGAAGATTACATTTTTCTTGAAAATAGTACAATATGTTGAATTTATGTCTAAATTTATAGATATTGTCATGCCTCGGTGGAGACTGAGGAAGAGGAGGAACAGCCCACAGGGAGTGGGAGTGTGACTCCAGAGGTGATGGGAGAGGCTGGGGAAGGGCAGAAGCCAGCTGAGCAATCAGAGGAGGATCTAGGCCCATCCCCTATCCATCCTAGGTCACATAGGGAGGAGAGGATCAGGGAAAAGTAAGGTCTACTTAGGAGGAGATTACCATGATCCTCCTCATGGCTTGCAGCTGGGAGCTATGTATGTAAATTTGTAACTGCACAGTCAGAATTGCTGGAGTCAAAGTTTAATGTTTGCTTTGAAAGAGCAAACTTTGCTTTGTCTTTGCTGGCATTCTTCCCATGGACTCTCCTCGGTTATCTTCCTAGAATGGATGTTTAATTATCTTGGCTTGCTTCAGAACTGTCATCAATGCGATTTGTTTTGATTTTCTTTTTGCCTCATTATTTACTTTTGTGGCTTTAAACTGTGCTTAATAAAACAGTGAAGTTAAATTGAAGGCATTACCAGACTTTAATATATGTTTTGGGTTATTTTGAGAGACTACAGGTCATCACAGATATTGCACTACTTATAAATCAATGGTTTAAATTACCTTTGAGTCTTTGGAGTGAATATGCTGTAATTAAAATGCATATAACCTCAATGGATGTATGTCTTCAAATCCAGATGTTTATCATTTTTAATTCTTGATGGGTTTGTATTATTCCAGATAGACCCTGTGCATAATCTGGGATTTTTTTCTAGACTCATGACTCCTGCTCAAGAGATAGATAAAACATTCCAAATCTATCTCATCTTCTTCACCAGACTTATCAATTGCCAGGTCCACTTGGGAGCAAGTGAGGAAGGAGTGATACTCTGTTATGGTGCCAATGATTTCCTTGGCCATCTTTTTGAGCAGGAGCAAGGGTATGTGGTAGTGTGATTCTTATGGAGAAAATGGTCTAGAAACTCTGGCCTTGAGGGAAAAAGTGGAAGAGATTAAAAGGCTGCACAGCACTGAGAAAGCATAACATTTGAGAAAATTTTAAGAAACAGCCTCACCTAGCTGGAGATCAAACAGGTTCCTGACAAGCCTAGCTGACAACATTCCCACCCAAAAGGTGGATGAGAAAACTAGAGGTCAGCTATGCTGGACTAGTAATAGAGATGAGGTGATTGAGGGAGTGGAAGTTGCAGGAACTTCAGGGGAGAGTAAGAATGTCTTATTAGAATTATAATGCATTCACAGGTAAACAAAATAATAAAGGCCCAAACAAAAACAAGAGACTCCAGAAAAAAACAGCATGGTTGTATAGAGAGCTCTGAAACAAACTGAAGAAGAAAAAGGACAGCCTTGGTTGTTTATTCATGCCAGAAACATCACAATTAAAATAAAGCATATTGCATGATATACAATTTAAAAAATATATATTAAATTATATACATGTTAAACAGGTTTTGTCCAGCAACTATCAACATTAATTGTGTTTTGTCACACTACCATAAGATCCTCAAGTGTGCACTGATCAGGACACAGAGTACAGGTATACATATGTGTTGTCTGCATGTCAAAACAGTCACAAAGGGCAGAAGGCTCCATTTTTTGAAGTATCTCTGGATTTTGTTATGTCTCTGTGCAGTCTAGTCAAAGATTTCCATTGCTTCCCAGCTTTTGCCAGACTCAGATGCCAGGTCTTCCGTTGGTTCCACCCAGGTCCTCCATAAGTTCCACCCAGTATTGGTTCTTTGTAGCTCTCTATAGGTCCTCTTTGCTTTAAATTCTTTGAAGTTTTTTGCCAACTTAAGGAAGCTTTTCCTAGATTTTAATCTCAGATGAATTGTTGTAGGCCAGAGACTATTGTCTAGATAATGATAATTGACAGATATCCATCAGCTGTCCACCTGAAGGGCTGTCACAGGGAAGAAGGTGTCAATTTATTCTCCATAGCACCAATCTGGAACTAAGGGGGAAATTCCCTACAGTGAGAACAATTAATTAATGGATCAGCTTGTCTCCTGGAATTGTAGGTGCTTCATCACTTGAGGTTTGCAAGAAAAGATTGGACAACCATTTGACTGGAATGATATAAGAGCTCCTGTCTTGGGCAGAGGGTTGGATTAGGTGCAAGGTATCTTCCACCTCTATAATGATATAATCCTTATCCGTGTTGTCTTAAAAGGGGGGAGGTTTTTTTCAAAACCTTCAACATTCTGTTAGCAGAAAGTACAGCAGCTGTATCCAGCTTGTGAGCTACGGCTGCATGCATCTCTGAACATCTAGTAATGCAGCCTCAGAAGATAATAAAAAAAATAAAAAATAAAAAAGTTTAATATTTACATACGTTAACTATATTATATATTTTATATACTGTTCCGTCCGGAAAAATGCAAGGTAGACCGGGTTCCAACAAACAAAGTCTTTATTGAAGTCAGCAACAGTAACGGAACAGTTTTGCTGAAGCCGCGGCAGCCTTTTTATACAGGCTTGCCTACCGGCTTGTAGTCAATGGCATCTATTTAACTTTGCCGCCTTTTAGCGGCTCTTTTGGATTGGTTCCTAATGAACCAATCCAATGCTTAGTCTTTTAGCCAATCAGATTGAATAGTTTGGAGTATACCATTTTATACAGAACATATACGACCCAAGATAATTTCTCTTCACTCAATGCAGACCAGGCAAGTTGAATGGTTGGACAACCATGCTGTACATCTCTATGTTATGTTTCCTAATCTAGCACGCATTGAAGAACTGAGAGAAATACTGTTCTTTTCTTAACAAACAGCTTACCAAATATAAAATGTTTACATGTACCTCCTGTGTGTTGGAAATAATATGATCCTTTCATTACAGGGTTGTTTAATGATAATAGCAGGTACTAAATGTTTGATTGCAATAGTTTTGAATTTACAGATACTCCATTACTCTTAACACTCCTCACTATCTCCATTGTTATAAATACATAAAATAAAGAACTTTGAGTTCTTTGCTTGTTGAAAAACTGGAAGAATGTAAAACAGATCTTATCAGGATGAAACCTTCCTGTTAGAGCAACCCCGTGTTGAGAATGCTTTGTGAGATTATCAACAATAATTAGAATATTGCTTGAGTAATAAGAAAAGCTCTTCATCTTGTCAAAATATTGATCTTTTTGATTACCTTTTGTACAATTAAGAGGTAAATGATCATTTCCTACATTTTACAGAAATGTGAAATATAGATTGAAAATTCAATTATCCAAGATCATTTTGGTACATGCTAGAATGGATTTCAGATTTGTATCTGTAAAGACATGGGGCTTTCTAATTTCTCAGCCATTAAGCATCCTTTATGTGTCTACACAAACGAATAGCTTTCCATTGGGTAAGTCCAATGGAAACTTACAGAATACAAAATGAATATGCTTTGTCCCAAGTTGTAATTAAACATAGTCCATCACAAGCGTTTACTCTTTCCATTCCCTCAATCCAAATAGAGTTTAAGCAGCTTTGTGCTGATGGAAGAGGAACAATTAATTCAATTAATCATTTTTTAATCATTAAATAAAAGCTGGAAAATTAAACAAAAAGGAAAAAAAGATAATGCAATATTTTCCTCAAGCTCTCAATGAGATATTAAGGAGGTTTTTTAAAAAGTTATGTTGGCCCATTGTTCTTAAAAAGGCAGAAAATAACAGTTTAGAACTGTTTGTCTTCTCAATTTAGAATAAATAATAAAGGAAGAATTATCTTTTTATATTAAATGCAAAATAATACATACATTAAAATGAACCCATACAATCTGTGAAGTCTTAAACATATTTTAAAGTAACATTTAGACATAGTCATCCCTATTTATTTTACCCACTTTCAAGAAAACCAGTACACATTACATTTCTTACCCTGCCCTGATAAGTTCACATAATATTGTAACAGGACATAATATTCTGATTCTTTCCATCTCAGCTGCTCTTGGAAATATAAACTCAGAAAAAGCAGATCATCCTTCCAAGATAATTACCCCATTAACTAGCTCCGACTCGCTAATAATACACAGACTAGGATAGTTTTCTGATTATGGAGTCTGAGGAATGTTCTACCTTCAAAAATATTCCTTTCTCCCTTTTCTCCATGCTGGACTCTATATACAAATGCTATTGGTATTGGGAGGAAGTATTCCATTGCCACCAAAAAGAGATATTTCTTCAGTTCAAAAACAATTTCAAATGATTCTGCAAGGACAATTATTCTTTGTGTCCACTCTATGAGGATTCCTAGTCTGAGGAACAAATAGTTCTTCGAAGATGTAGAAGCTATTTAATTGTATTGATAAACCAAAGGCAGAGCATTCATTTGTTTGAATTCAAAAAAGTTTTTATTAGAAGAAAAACTTTTCTTCCTAACAGGGAATAGCAAGCAGTTAGGTAACAATAGAGATTTAATTCTATTTTTTTCAATTGTTTCATATTTTAATATGACCTTCATAATAAATTTTATTATTTTAATTATATAACAATCTTTAGATATAATTTAAAATTAATTTCACTCAAAAATTTAATGTAACTCATTCCAGAGTAGATATGAGGAACATTTGTCAAGCTTAGCATCATAGACATTACATGATGCTTTGTTTTAAGAAATGTAATATTAGCTCTGTATTTTATGTCAGTTTTTATTATTGAAGAAAATTACAAAGCCAGGTGTTAATTATGTTGCTATCCTGGCAGTGGAGAAATAGATGCAGTTCCATGAATCAATTACATACCAGGAAAGAAAATGACTTGAACATCCATGGATACTTATGATAATCTATCTCATTTTGAGTATCTTTTTTATGTAATTGCACACAATGCATCTTTCCCATTAAAACATTAGAAGGAGGTAAACTATGCAGGACTTAAATTGTCTCTTATCTTTCTGGAGGAAAATAGTTATTGAGGAAACCTACAGTACCAGAATATAAATTCACCATTTCCTTCTTTGGAATTCATTAAACTGTCAATTGCCACACACAACAATCCTGGTAAATAATTATTTTCTTTGATAAATGGATGAATTCTCTTCACAAGTTGGCATCTACATTCTGTAAATCAAGAAAATATCTGAGTTCCAAATGTAGATTAGAAGAAGAACCAAATGTAGATTAGATAATAGAAGAAGAAGAGGTGGACATAGTTGCTGTCTAGATCAGATTAAAGGCCAAGATTTGGTTTTTATAATGGATAATTATTAATAGAAAACCTACAGATAGAATGAGAACAATAGTGTTGCCTACTAGGTCTACTAGAACCAGGCTGAAAAATCTGGATAACTTAGTGCTTTCAACAACTCTTTATTACTAGCTAATGGCTTTCTGCATGTTTGTAGCTTAGATCTGGTGTACTTACCCATATCAAGTTTTTGAGATTCATGGACTATTCGGAATTGGGTGGCAATATCAGTATATAATATAGATAGTTCTCAGTCATAATAATTGGGACCAGAATAAGCACAACATCATATGACTCTTAGCAACTGCAATTCCAACACTTCTGGTTGCTTTCATTAAGCAAATTCTGCACCATTGTTCAGCATTAAATCATGTGATTGCCACTTGGGCTGGCTTCCCTACTGTCTTTGCTTGCCAAAAGTGAAAAATGAAGGCTACAAATATTGCTCAGGTGAGCACAAAGCGCTGCAACATCAAAATTGCAAATTAGTCACTGACCCTCAATATTGCAGTCACATGACCATGGGGACACTGCAGCTATCACAAGATTGGTCATAAGTACCACTCCTTCAATCCTATCATAAGTTTGAGCAGTTACTGAACAAGTAAGCCACTAAGTAAGAATCACTTGTACTTGATTGCAACACGAGAGGTTTTAATTTAGTGCTGGAAGATTCAATATGCTGAACATTCATATCAGATGCTGAACATGTAAGATTATAATTACTAAAGTGTTTAATATATCCTGGAACCATAAACCTATGCCAAATAAACTGACTTTTGCTAACCATCTCAAGACAAAAGAAATATTATCTCAGTTTGTATGGAAATTCCATTTTGTTCAACTGATTCAACTTTTAATACCATCTATGATTAGCAAGATTGAGTAATTTATTCTTACCTCTTCCAGGCAAGAGCAGTTATTACATTCAAAACAATAGAAATGAAGGATAGCATATTTGAACTCAAGAATTCTATTCATTAAAAAATTATCCCATTTTCCAAAAAATAAAGTCAACTATACATCTAGTCTTCACTGTACTCCATCAACCAAATTTGGCAGAATAATGGTCATGTTTTATGACTATTTCATAAAAACATGGCTAAAAAAAGGTTTTGTTTGTTCCGAGGACTTGGTATGGATCATGGTTATGATTAAATTAGGTCACATTAACTTCAGCAAATCTAAGGCCTAGAGAAGATTCCACAAAGCTATTAATCATTTCCTTCTCCTTTTTAATGTTCCTTTCATCCACTCCAACTGGACTGGATGTAATATTTGACAGACTAAGCTATCTTAGAGAGAAATATTATAATATATACATAATTGTACATAATTCAAAAAATGTCAAGGATGTGCTTTTTTTGCATTCAAGAATCAGTTATTTGCTGAGAGATGTGCTTGGTTTTAGCCAAGGTGTCAAAATTAGCTGAAAGGCTTAGGCAATCTTTTGTTTTTTGGGGTCTGAGGCTCACTGAAAGGTCAGGGAGGGTTAGGGCTAGTGGTTGGTGTGGATGGCATGGAGGCTTTTTCTTCTCACACAGATATACAGTAGATGTATTTCAATCAGTGCATAAGTAGTCAGTATCAGCTGTTTCTCCTGGTCCTCACTCCTAGGTCCCACTCCACATGCTTCCACATTTGACACAATTCAGAACAATATTAGTTCTTCTACTTCATTTACTTCTATATTGATACACTAATTTTATTCATGAGAAAAAGTTCCAGTGGAGAGAATGTACATTAGTTGTGCAGAATATACTGAATACATTCAGAATTAAGTTTATTATTTATTTAGAATACAGTACATATTTAGCCAGGGATCACCAAGGTGGCTGGCTGCCTCTGTGGGAGGAATTTTTTTTTGGGATTGTGTTATCTTTATCTGCAGGACATCTGAATGCCAATAGGCATTCATGGGGGGCTCCTTTGTTGTCCCCACGCAGTTTATTCACTTATGGGAATTGAACTGCCAAGCTGCCGACTTCAGCAACACGCAAGCCCAGCATCTTATCATGTGAGCCACTGTGGCCCCGATTTTTCTTGTGAAATCTCAGAGCTAAGTATTTGAAGGTCTGACAAGAATAAAAATTACCCTCCTTCAAAAGTTGTTTTGACCTTGTAGGTTGCAATTTTATGAAGGTCAACCTCTGAACCCAATGGTAGACTCATAGAATTGGATTGTTTATATAACATGGTCGAATGTCTGCTCAGTACTGAAATCCAAATTAAACCACCCCTATTGATGCCTTTTCATGATTGTATAGAATGTTGGTTCTATATAATATAGATAAATAGAATTATATTTATAATATTTACACAAAAATGAGTTGGAAAAAAGTGACTTTCTTTTGAACCGCAGATGAAAATTCATGTAAGCAAACGCTAAGTGATAATGGTTAGTGTCATGGGAATTGCAATTTAATGAAGTCTATGATTGCAATTGGTTTTTTATTGTAAAAACTTACACAACACGAAGCAACAATAAAGTTATTAGGTTTTTTTAAAGGGAAAACTTGATTTTGATTCAGTACTAGCACGTAAACTTTAAAAATAAAATAGGTTTTATGGCGTGCAAAAGTGCAGTTGCTATTTTATGCAGTGTTTAAAGAGATGTGTTATTTGTTTTGTGGTTTCATTAAACTATCCTAAATCCTAAATATTGGATATTTTTCTTGTGATGAACACAAAATATATTTAATACCAACCCCATGAGACAACCGCTGAAGTGATTTATCAACACTAACTGCAAGTTAGTGGAGAGTTCCTCCTGAGTTCCTTAGAAGCTACCTTCAGATTCTCTGTGTTGTTATGAAGTTTCAATTTCTCTGAAATGAGGCTTGTTCAAATTGATATTTATATACCAAGATACACATGGAAAATGACTTATCATTGTCAATTCTCTTGATTATTGATGTCACTTTGTCCCAATAGAAAGTGTAAGTAATACACCTATTCTTTAAATGAAGAGACAGAGCACATGACTACATAGTTCTTTATCTGTGATTGCAAAATGTCTCTTGTTTCTGTTTAGCACTATTCTATATGCATGAGTTCACACAGTTGTTAGAGTAGTAACAGCTGCACAGAGCTCAGAGTCACTAAAACCTATCTGCCCTTGATCTAAAGATTTCCTGCAATAGCTATTGAAGCTTGCCGTCTTGCACAAGCAAACAGGAGTTTAGCTGGGGATATCTCCTAAGGAAGCAGGAGAGAAAGGAAGACGAAAAAGAAGTTTAAGCAATAGCTCCTTGTTGTTTTCTGAATATTGAGGTATGGTTTGTAATTCCTGCTATTTCACAGATATTACATTGGATTATTGTATGTGACTAGACTATTCTTGCTGCTGATCCTCTTAAGGCACCGTTAGAGGTTACTGAATAAAGAATAGATCAAGTCAATGACATCTCTTAGCAACTACATAGATGCATTGTTTCCAGGATTATGTGTCTTCTGCCTGGCTTTTTAGATCCCTCATTCCTGTCATAAATCCATCCACAGTGCTGCTCCTCACTCTCTTCTTCTCTTTCTTCAGATTTCCCTATCCTTATGGGCTTAAGGGAACTGAATAATTTTAATCTTTGTAGGTGTAGACCAGTGGTGGGATTCAAATGTTTTTACTACCGGTTCTGTGGGCATGGCTTGGTGGGCATGGCAGGGGAAGGATACTGTAAAATCTCCAGTCAGAGGTGATATTTGCCAGTTCTCCAAATTATTCAAAATTTCTGCTATCGGTTCTCCAGAACTGGTTAGAAGCTGCTGAATACCACCTCTGGTGTAGACACATCATGACACGTGAATATCCTTTCCAAGAGGTTTATTGTTACATACCATGTGTTGGTTGGCAGTATATTTCTTTACTGTTGAAGGTTGATCATAAAAGGCAGGAGTTATTTACCATCCTAAGTATCACTTCACTGAGCATCTTCTATCATTTAAGTATCTTATTGGAGGCCCTATAAAAGACTAAGAAGGAAACCAGTTCCCCAGAGAACAAACTCAATGCAAGAGCTTACAGGAAGCCGAAGGAAGCACTTCTATTTTTATTGGTTGTTCATCAGAACCTGAAGATGTAGGCAGGGCTGGGCTGCTAGGGGTTTGTAGGGGTTTGGGAGAGCCCTGACTATCATTCTGTGCTGTTTGGAGAACCCACAAATCCCACTCCTGGCTGGCCCCGCCAACCCTGCTCCTCCCCTTCCAGGAGTCCCCACATGGCCTATTTTGGATGCAGATAAGTGCAAGGCACATGCGGAGGCTTGGAGGGGTGAAAAATGGGCCTCCCAGAAGTTCAGGAAGGCTAGAAATGGGCCAGAAATGGGCTCTGGCTTCCAGAGAGTCTCCAGAGCCCAGGGAGGCACCCAGCAACTGGACAGAGAACCCTTTGCTAAAATTTTTGAATGCACCTGGACGGAGGAAATTATTCTCATTACTTGCAGAGGATGTGCCATGTATATTTTCCTTCCTCTGAATGACAAGATGCTGGAATTGCAAGCTTTGGCAGTGAAAGTGAGAGAGTAATAGGCAAAGCTATCCACTCTTCAGATTCTCAGGGATAGAGTTAGAGTTGTAGAGAAGACAAGAAGACACATTTAAATAGCAAAACTGTGGTACAATGAGCAAAACTCATTGTACCACCTTTAGATCTCCCACACACCTTGCTCAGGGCAGCTGAGATAGAGTTAACTCAGTAGCTATCTAACTCCACCTCTGAAGATATCTAAGTTTCTTGTAGGAAAAGGACATCAAATTGTGATATATAGTAAAAAAAAAAACAGTTGGTCTTTTGATAGGACTGACCAGCTAGTGATATTCCAGGTCAGAAGGGAAAAAAGATAGTCATTTGAGGCCCACCAGAAGATATGGTTTGATAAGAAGAAGCTATGTTATTATATTGGGTTAGGATGTCACCAGCAGCCATTACGGCCTCCTCCAAAGAATGGCTCGACTCATATACACCCTACATCAGCACTTCAGTGTTTTCTTTGGAATGGATGACGTTGACACCATTTAAAACTTGCTTCTGTTTTGCTACTATTCTGTATGCATGAGTTCACAACAGTTGTTAAAAGTAGTTACAGCTGCATACAACTCAGAGTCTTTAAAACCTTGAAGGAGGCTTCTCCAGAGATGTTGGGCAAAGATATGTTGAATCATGCTGCATATAGCTTATTGAAGTTGGCAAATCTGCCCATCTCCTGATTTATTGCTGGAGTCCCCATGGAATATCCTGATGAAAGTAATGCCTCCTTCTCAAGTGCAAGATCTTCTACTGGCCCAAGGGGATTTAGACTTTTTTATAGGGCCATTTTCAGGTAATCCATTATTTGCTGAGAGAAAAGTGAGAGGCTCAATGTTTGGAGATACAAAGTGTATAAGTGGTTTAGCTGCGGCAATTGTGACCAAGGTTTATTTCAGATTTTCTAGTTGAAACAGTATATTGTCTTATTCATGGTAAAGAGCCAAAAATATTAATGAGGCCAGCTTCTGTGCTGAGAACATCTTCATCAAATAAGGCTTACTCTTGCTCTCTCAAGGTTGGGAGTGAAGAAGCAGTGACCTTGGGAGCTAGTATATTAGTTATTAAAGGTTTAACCTTTTCATCACAAAAGTCTTTGGTAGGAAAAATTTGAAAGGAAGTTAGATATGCTCTCATCTTAAATAACATCAGTCTTCCAATGTGTGACATCTGGGAGCATTCGATACCAAACAGATCAATCTGCCTACATTGGCAGTGAGGAAGCTAGGATTGCTCTCCTGATATTCCAACATCCAACATTAAATGTATTAATAAAAATTCTGAGAGCGACCTGTTGAGTTTGCAGTGAGTGATTTAATTTGGTGGGGGATTCTTTGCTGGCTTACAAGGAATCTTTAACATTTGTAAGTCCCCCTATCTTTGATAAGAGAGTTATTTGGCTCTTTGCTCCTTATTTGCACACTTGCCCAGAGTGGGAGATTTTACTATTTTCATTATAAAGGTTTTTGTGGGAGTAGAGGGTCCTTGCCTTTGAAGAAAAACAGCTGTATGCCTTTTCAATGTCTCAAATTCATGTTTTATGGCTGCAAGCTGATCAAATATTGAGATAATAGTTTGTGCTGTGAGGAAGTGTTGTGTTGTGATAAACTCAGTCAAATTTTGCCATGGTAGCCTCTCTATATTCTGATTTTTCTTATTATTTTGGGGCTTCATTTCAACTCCTCCAGAATAAGTACCCAGGTTGGATACTTGTAGTGGTGACTGGCTATTGTTTTGCTTTTTTGCCAAGAAATGAGGAAAGGTCTAACAGTTGTTGTTTTGCCAGCTGTTTGAGGGTCCCATTCTAGTGCTTCGAATTTGCTAGAGGTTACTTACAGTTTACTTCAGTTCTCTTTCATGTGAAATGCTGCTCACATCTCTATCCAGTATAATGGTTCTGCATCAAGTAAATGCATCCAGCATAGCCATTTCTTTATCCAGTTCTAAAACATCATCTCCTCTTAAATGTATTGGCTCTTACCATTTGTATTTTTATCTCTCAGGGAGAAAAAAGAAGAGAGGGAGATGTTTGTTTACTTTATGAAATATAACACAGGAAAATAAAGAACCTGATATTAATAGAAAATTGATACAATCCATAAGAGCTAGGTTATGGTAACTATTTAAAGACAATGGCAATCCTATGCAGTCAGCTTTTGGAGAGGTACCTAAGCAACACCTAAAAAGCATTAACATATCTATAGATAGTTAGCTGTCTGTCCTCATTAATATATGTACATTCTTTCATTTTTCAGGTCCATACATCTGAAACTGAACTTTCCAACCTAATGTATTGTACATTATGGTTCATTTCAACTTGCTTAGAAAATGGGTGTTCGGCATTCTCATTTTCATTTTGGTCCTCACTGTTTGTCTGTGGAAAGAAACACAGAAAGGAATTTACATCTCCATAAAAACAGAAAGCCAAACTGATCATCTGCAGCTGTGGAAATGGATTACAGTGAAATCAGAAATGGGCCAGAATAAAACTGTCAATGGCACAGGCAAAGTTACTTTGTCTAACAAAGAATCCCAGGTTAAATTTAATAATATTGAACCTAAACCCGAGAAAATCAAAGTCTGGAACAAGTATAGTTCTTCCCAATTTCTTCAACCTAGACTGCAAATGGCAAGAAAGCGTTACTTAAAAATGAACAAATATCATGTGAAATACACTGGACCAAAGAATACTGCTAAACTCAGTCCAGAACAAGTGTTGTGCCAACTTCAGAAAAAAATAGACTTTAGGATGATAACTGCATCTGATGCCCCTTTTAATACACCGGAATGGGAAACATACCTGACTAAGACAAATATCAGTATGGAACTAGGGAAGCTGGGCCGATGTGCAATCGTATCCTCTGCAGGATCTATTAAGAACTCACATTTGGGAGCAGAAATAGGTCTGTATTTGTATATTTTCCTGTTATAACAAAAGCAACTAAATATGATTTAAATGTTTTCCTGTTGAGTTTTCCATGTAATGGGACAGGAAAAGCTAGTTTATTCTGAGCTAATTGGTAGAATCTGTGGAATGACTTGTCTCTGGAAATTGTGGTGGGCCCAACACTGAAGGTTTTTAAGAAGAGATTGTACAGCCATTTGTCTGAAATGGTGTAGGGCAGGGGTCCCCAACCCCCGGTCTGTGGACCGGCACTGGTCTGTGGCATGCCAATAAATGGGCCATGCAAACAAGCGAAGCCCCATCCACGTATTGCAAGCAGCATGTGAAACCACAACCCCTCCAATCCACGGAAAAGCCTCTCTCCACGGAACCAGTCCCTGGGTCCCAAAAGGTTGGGGGCCTCTGTTATAGGGTTTCCTGCATGAGCAGAGGGTTGGACTAGAAAACCTCCAAGGTCCCATCCAACTTTGTTATTCTGTTATTCTGAATGCAAGTATGTGGAGGGCACAAGCTTGGACAAGACTGAAAACCCAGCTGGAAGCCCTAGCCAATTTTCCTTGCTATTAACATGTCCAGATTAAGGTTCACTTGGTTGTTCCTCATATACTCCAGTTATTTGCAATCAATCAGAATCATAGTTGTGTTTCTTTATTGCAAAAGAGGCAGCTGCAGGCATTGGATAAAGCTATCTGTGCCTAACTTTACATCTTAGTTAAAGGAGTAGTTTATTGTATAGAGATTAATGCTCTTGTGTTTTAAATGTGCTCTCTCTCTGCAGAAATTATTTTTTCAAAGGCTTAACATTAATGTAGAAACAGATCAACATAAACTAATTATAAGGCTATGGGATAGCTCAGTGGCTAATACGCTGAGCTTGTTGATCAGAAAGGTCAGCAGTGAGGCAGTTCGAATCCATAGCACTCACTCACCAGAGTGAGCTCCTGTTACTTGTCGCAGCTTCTGCCAACCTAGCAGTTCGAAAGTATGTAAAAATGCAAGTAGAAAAATAGGGACCACTTTGGTGGGAAGGTTACAGCATTTGTGCGCCTTCGGCATTTAGTCATGCCAGCCACATGACCACGTAGATGTCTTTGGACAGCGCTGGCTCTTTGGCTTTGTAATGGAGATGAGACCCACCCCCTAGAGCTGGAAACGATTAGCTCATACGTGCGAGGGGAACCTTTATGTTTATACATTTTTCAAATACATGACAAGAACATTAAGATGACCTTGAAACTTGTTCCTAGTTTTTTTCTGTCGTTCATAGCTGAACTACTGAAACTTTAAAGACTTTGCTCTGAGGTGCATTCAGTTCACATTTTCTGTTTCTTTCAGACAGCCATGATGCAGTCCTGAGGTTTAATGGGGCCCCTACCAAAGGGTTTCAGGTAGATGTTGGTGAGAAAACTACAATACGTCTTGTAAATTCTCAGGTAGGTCAGCTAAGTAACAAGAGAGGTGGGAGGAGTTGGTTTTCACATGGGCTAGATCTGCAAGCTCTCTTGACCAGGCCACCTTCCAGGTTTTTTGCCTGCAGAGCCACAAAGAAGATAAATGCCAGATGAGGGAAGGTTATTGGGTCCAAAAGCAAGTACCATTTCTGTATCCAGTCCAACATTGGTCCCTTCCCACTATGGCTGGCTGGGGGAGTGAGCAGCCAAGAAGTAGCTCTTTTCCCAGCCCAAGCCTTCTGGTTACTCCAAGGATAGCCCTGTGAATTGGACACTTTCTGTTCCTTCTGCTAAATGAATTTCTAGGCTGCTGGGGGGAGGGGAGCAGAGGGAGGATGGCAGCAGAATATAGTAGCCTCTGTGTCTTGGCCATATCGTGCTGTGTGGCCAGAAGGGCGAAATGGGTGGAGATAGGCTAATGGGAGGAGTTGGGATGGAGTCAGTTAATGCAGAGAAGAGTAGCATGAAGTTTTTGCCTAATAACTCTGTAGTCCTTGTTTAACAATAATAACTGGGATTGCTATTGTAAACCTGCACAGTCCCATGATGTTTTGCTTAGTGATGGAAATGCCAATCTCAGGATCATAACTCAAAGTCTACCTATATTAATTTAAATAAATGTTAATTGAATGTTATTAAGTTAAATGTAGCTTCTGTCCAGATCATGTCTATTTCTGTCTTAGGTCTGCCAGCTTTTCTACAGCTGACATTCAAGGACCATAGTCCAAAAATAGATGTGCAGTTTGTGCTAAATTAATAGATTGTCAAGATATGTCTCCCAATTTCCAGAAAGTGTTTTTTATTCCTTTATATTATTAGCAGAGGTGCTTTTGAATATTTTCATAGTTCCTTTTGGTTTTATGAATTATTCTAACATTTTTTATTTTATTAAAGGAAAAGATTGCAATAATTTATTCTCTGTTACAAATCTTTACATAAATATGCTCTGCCTCCACAGCTGGGTGACCATGCCTCCTTTTAAAAAAATGTCCCATTAGAGAGTTCCTTTCTCTGGTTTTTTTGGGGGGGAACGGGGGGGGGGGGTANGGGGGGGGGGGGGGTTAATTGAAGCATGGGAAACCAGAAGGACTGCAGAACCCTGGAAATTGGATTCTGAACAAAAAGGGAAAAGCTGCATGGACACCTGTCACCAGTGCAAAGACTGCCAAGCTTCATGAGAATTTCACTGAAATGTTCTCTTTTCCGTTTTTTTGGAAAAAAAAAAACATTGAAAGCAAGTTTTTCAACTTGAGCGAAAGAACAACCAAAATAAATGTAGGTGTAATTAAAGGCAATGCACTATTTTGAGCTTTGCAATCCTTTTAGAGGGAAACTTTTAGATACTTAAAAGTTATAAACACATTCTGTAATTAAAAAAACAAAACAAAACAAATTCAGCTTCTTATTTATATTGCAGGAATCCAAATCATAAAGCAGCCAAGAGATGCGGCTTTGATTCCAAATATAGCTTTGACTCAAAATAAACTTGTTACTAAAAAGTGTTACATGGTTTGGATTTTGAGGATTTTGACACACTAAACTTTGCAGAAATTCCTGCATCTGATTGGGTGGAGGGGGAATGTTAAGCCTCCGCAGTTACAGTTCGGACATGCAAATGCATACTATTATTAGTCTTTGCAGGGAAAAAATATCTTTAGTGCCTATAAATTAATGTCAATGGTGGGAGAAAAACTTTACTGGGATCATACAACCATCCCTGAAAATTATTCTACCTTTCTCTAGTAAAAAGAAAAAAAAACCAGGACTAATAATGATGCTCATACTCTACCTAAAAGTTGTAAGTAGGAATAACCCCTATGATGGATTTCAGGAAATTCAGCATAATTCTGCACATGTTTACTTAGAATTAATCAAGTCACTGGTAAAATAACTGAATCTGGAGTTGACCTAGAATAGTAGCTGGGTCTGAGTTAACTATTGGAAAAAATGAAGTTTTCTGTAAAAATACTAAAGATATGTTATGAAAATCATAAGTACTTGCACACTATCTTGAATCCAACTTGTAAAATTGCTCAGTAGAATTTGTAGTCTACCATCCTGGAGGGTGCAGATTGGGGAAGGCTACTTTAATTAAATAAACAAGTGCACTCCTCATTTTATGATATATTAAAATTGTTATAAAGTGTTAAAAGGAAAGAATGAAAGCAAATATCATGAATGATGGACTGAGTCTGGACTCTATTTCAAATTCCAAGGCTGCGTGTTTTTAATGGGGTCCGTTTTTTATGATTCACTCAGTCTTCAACAAAGTTAAAGCTTAAAAATTTAATTTAGTCAAAAAAGAATTCATGTTATCTGCAGTTCATAACAATCTACTTCTTATATATTTACACATTACATTTGGGACCATCATTCCAGTTTGCATATTTTAGGAGTAGCCTTCTTCAGTGTGATAGCCTCGACCTGCATTGCCATTCTAAAGACTTCTAGCCAGTCTCAGAAAGTTGTTGTCTAACATGTTTGGAGGACACCAGGTTGGAGAGGAACACTCAAGAGATTCCATATTCTTTGCAGCTGACTCCATCAAAAAACATGGAATGCATGAATTATTCTGCATATTATGAATGCAGTGCAGTGATGGAAATGGAGCCACTGAAAATCATTCCTTCTGTAGAAATACAAGTTACCTGAGCACAAGGAGAGAATTTATACATTTAGATAGTGAGCCCAAAAATTATGTTGCTAAGTAAGAAATTTGTTAAGTGGATTTTGCCCCATTTTACAAGTTTACTTGCCATCTTTGTTAAGTGAATCACTGCAGTTGTTAAATTAGTAACACGATTGTTAAGGGAATTTGATTTCCCCATTTCCTATTTGCTTGTCAGAAGGTTGCAAAAAGTGATCACATGGCTCCAAGACATTGCAACCATCATAAATGTGAGTCAAGCATCTGAATTTTGATCACATGACCATGGGGATGCTTCAATGGTCATAAGTGTGAAAATGATCATAAGTCACTTTTTTCAGAACTGTAACTTCGAATAGCCATTAAGGGAACTGTTGTTTTTTTCAATTAAGATTTTTTTTATTTTTGTTTTTAACACATATCTTCACACGAGCAACATGATTCCAGATTGCAACATTTATACAGTCATAATTATATTTCCTTCTATTTTATTTAATATCACCTCAAATCATCCACTGCTCTTTAAATGAATTTCCATTCCATATTTCAATTCATTAATTCAATATCTATATCATTTCATTTCCACATATATTTTGAATTCTTTGTCCCCTATTATTTCCATTTTCAGCTTACCACCTATTTTATTTTACTTTATACTTCATTATCATCCTAAGCTTTCTCTAAGTCAATATATAATAAACAATCAAAAAGTAGTATAAATTAAACAAAACTTATGTTTAGGATCCACATGGTATATCCCCCCAATCTACATTATATCCTATATTTATTCCAAAAGTGTGCCTATAACCATTCCATATTCCCCTTTTTTCCTCTTCTATATTTTCCAATACAATCCCTAATCATATATTTTCTATATTTCCACTTAGTCCAAATTTACCTCTGGAGTTTAATAAATTTCCATTCCCCTGCTTTTAATCATCAAAATACTCTCATTATAAATACTTTCTATTCCCATATAGTCTCCTCTAATTTATCATGCTTTCTATTTCCTCATATCCTTTATATAATCAGTTACATTTTCTATTTCATGTATATACCAGAAAGAAAAAGAGAAAATTAAGTTCCCCTTTTGTTCCATAACCCAAGATTCACATTTTAACTTTTCCCCAGTTTGTCATATTCTGTTTTTCTAATTTCATTTGAATCATCAGTTCCATATTTATATTTATATAAATATATATAAATATATATATACATTTCGGCAGAATCTCATCTGCCATCATCAGGCTTCTGGATTGTGTTCATCTGTGAGTCAGACTTTTACGTTTCAGTTTTTAAAGTGGGCTAGCCTACTGCTGTACAGGATGGTTTTTTCTTCATCCTGATTGGTTGGGAGTCTTGGTCTGTGTTTATTGGTCTTGGATTGCTGTTGTCTGCCATGATTTGGTGCTTTCCTATATCTTCTGTCTGTTTTGTGGCTTGATTGGCTGCCAACATTGCTGTTCCTGTATTGGAGCGCTTTTTAGTGCCAGCTTGTGCTCTGAAGTTAAAAGGACGGCTTATCATTTGTTAGGAGCTTAGGTTTCATCTGGGTGCCTGGCTGGCTTTGTTTGAGCTTGAGTATCAGGAAGTCTGTTTGGCCCAGTGTTTGCCTGGCTTGTGCGTGTGGAGATTTTTTTTGTTTGTGAGTGGCAGGCTTCCAAATAATTGACCAGTCTGGTGGAATCATCTCTTCTTATTCATGCTTTAGGTCTTTTTTCAATCTCTATGGCTTCTCCTGATGATTTGTGCTGGGGTTTTCTATAGTGGCTAAGGTTTTTGGTGCCATTTGAAGTCGATGCTATGACCGGTGGCTTTCATGTTTGGACTAGTGAGAGAAGTGTGTTCCTCTCTAGGTTTCTTTTGGTCTCTGCGGAACGCAACGATACTTTGTCTAGAAATATCTCTAAATAGTCTCATTCTTTCTTTCTAACATTTCTCACAGTTTGCAGTTTCCAACTTAAATTCTTTATTTTTTTTTCTTCCATTTTCTCCGATTTACTCTCAATTCCCTTTCTCTGGTATACATATCACAATCAACACCA
Source organism: Laticauda laticaudata (assembly GCA_004320025.1). Classification (NCBI taxonomy): domain Eukaryota; kingdom Metazoa; phylum Chordata; class Lepidosauria; order Squamata; family Elapidae; genus Laticauda; species Laticauda laticaudata. The sequence goes on along the minus strand of BHFT01034988.1, from coordinate 21,418 downwards.
AATAGTTCCAAGCATATTAGTACCTTTATACTTTGCTGCAACCCCCCCCCTTTTTAGGTTTTTGGGGTTCTTGTTATGCTATAGTCTTTTATTTCACTTCTTTTCTTTTTCACACATTTATACGACCAGTGATTTTCCATAAAAAGATGAAAGAGGAAATATCTTTTAACCATTAGATGGTGCTCTATATCAAATCCACTTTTCAAAGTTTCTTTTTTTATTCTTTTTTCCATTATAGTAACCTTAAATTTTTTCCATTCCGGGCAAGTCCAGCATTTTATCCAATGCCTAATTAGTGCTAAATTATGTATATTGTTCCAAATTTAGTCTCTGCTTTCATATAGTTCTTTCTTTTCCAATTTTTATTTACCTTGTATTTTCCTCTTATTTCACATTTGCTGCTATCATGTTTCCAAACGAGGTCTTTTTGTTTCTGCTTTTCAGGGTTGTCAAAAAACGTTCAAATTCTTTTATCTGGTTACACACCACTCACTATTTCACCGCTCAGCACACACTTAAGTCCCAGCAGCTTCCCATCTTCATGGCAGCCATTAAAACTGCCACTTCTCCCTGTCTTCCAGGGGAGTAATACCAAGCCAGGGAGGGGAGGTGCAGCTCCTCTCGACCCAGCTGGCGGTCTCCCCCTCTTCACCCACCCCTCTGAGATGGGTCAGATGAATCCATTCCTGAAGGGACCCCTCCAACAGGGTAAGCACAGATCAAAGCCCTGCACAATCACGGTCTCTGGTTGACGGATGCGCCACCGGAAGTCAAGTGAACTGTTGCAAGTTGAGGACTACCTGTAGTTTAGTAGTAGTAGAAGTAAAATTAATGCTGAAGTGAAAATTAGTTGACACACTAAAGTTGGATAGCCAATGGGAATATTGCATTATTGGTTAATTGGTGTAATTATACCATACTAATAATGGAAACAATTAATTGAAAATTTAAAAATAAATGAGCAGAGCAGAAATCTTAAGTTGTAGTTCTGATGCATTGTGCTCAGCTAAAAATAACCCAAAATATGCAATGACAGGATATTAATGAGGTGGATGAGTTAACAGATAAGGACTTTGTTAAGACAAGTTCATTATAAACATCCTTATCATTGTAGTTTGCAAAGCTCAGAGAAGTAAACAACACAGATTCCTTGTTTAATGATGGCCTGCTGCCTCAGCTGAACATCTGAGGTGCTATGGCAATTGATACTCTTCTGAAAAACCCATCAGTTTATGAGTAACTTCAGAGTTACTTTATGAGTACATCATTAAAAATGCAACTCCTCTATGAACCAAAAATAAAGTTATAGCGTACTATTTTAACAGAAGTAACTTTGCTATCTTCATATAGACATTCTCTGTCAGACAGCATTCTTTGCTATTTTTAATTTTTTTTTGTAAAAAGGAGAATAAAAACTAACAAGAACTAATATAAGGAAAAAGAAAGAATAAAAAATAGAAGGGAAACAAGATGAAGCCAAAGTGCAAAAAAGGATGAATAAAAGGTAATAGAAAGAAGCAATTATGAGAACAAATACAAAAATTGCCTCTTACTTGATGATTACAGGAAAAAAACACCTCTTTTTTCTGTAATCCAGGGGCAACATTTTTTTGAAAATTATTGAATATTTACATTTGGAAGCAGTTGCAGTGATTTGGGAATTAAAGGCTTTGCTAGACCTTTATTACAAAATTATACAGTGGAAATTGTATGAAAAAATTGAAAGAGGGAACTCTGACTGATTTCTGCTGCCTATCAGAGTTGGGTCCTAGGCATCACCTGAATAAAATCAATGCATGCACTCTTAAACTGATGATCACCTCTAAATGTCTTGTATCTTTCTTCATCCTGTACTTTATTTATTTATGTTCTAGATATTGTATTTACTTGGGTTAGAATAGATTCAAAATGCAGAGATTATTTGTAGAGTCCACATTTGTTATTTCTCTGGCATTGTCACATTGGCTCATGGATGTCCTACTTGGGTTCTTTTCATTGTGAATGTCATCCACTTATTATAATATATGATTGCAAGCCATAGTCAACCAGCTTTGCATGCAGTAGAATAGGTCTGCAAAAATTTATTGATTGATTTATTGGATTTATGTGTTACCCATCTCATCTGGAGGTGAGTCTGGATGGCTTACAAACATTAAAACCAAAAACATTAGAAAGATAAAACAGTAATAACAATAAGCAGAGTTATACTATTTATTATTAAAAGAGTAAAAGAGGGACAGCGAAAGGACCACAAACACCAAGTTGGGGAGGCAGGTCTCCTCTCAATCTATCAACTGCCTCCAGAGTGATCCCTCCCAGTTGGGACCCCAGGCCTGCTGGTAAAACCAGGTGTTCAGGACCCTTACGGAAGGTCAGGTGGGTCAGTGCAGATGTCACCTCAGGAGGGTATAATATTCCATAGGGTTAGGGTTGTTCAATTCTATGGCAAAATTTCAAATGATAAAAATTTTGCCAGAGGGGAGGTGCCTCTGTGTGTATGTGTGCGTGTGTGTGTGTAAAGGTATTTGGGATATTTCTATTACTGTTTCAGCAAATAAAGTAGGGGGAATGTGTATGCATGCAAAGGTTCAAGATCATCCTGGTTGCTCTTTTCTGTACTTTTTCTGGATTGACTTTTTTTTGGGGGGGGGGTCACCACACTAGACTCGAGAAAAAGTACAGGGAAGAGCAACCAGGATGATTAGGGAACTGGAGAATGAAGAATGGTGACAGTAAATGGCCATGACTAGTCTAGTGAAGAGAAGGACCGGGGAGACATGATAGCAGTCTTCCAATATTTGAGGGGTTGCCAAAGAGACAAAGGGGTCAAGCTATTTTCTAAAGCACCCGAAGACCAGAGACAAGGAATAATGGATTGAAACTGAACAAGGACAGATTTAACCTGGAAATAAGGAGAAACTTTCTGACTGTGAGAACAATCAACCAATGGAACAGCTTGTCCTAGGAAGTTGTGGGAGTGCCATCACTTGAGACTTTCAAGAAGAGATTGGACTGCCATCTGTCAGAAATGGTGTAGGATTTCCTGCTTGGGCAGGGGGTTGGACTCGATGACCTACAAGGTCCCTTCCTCGATGACCTACAAGGTCCCCTCTGATTATCTGTTATCTGTTATCATGGAGGTGTTGGAAATACATTTCAGATCTTTGCTTAAACATTCAAAATTAGAATTGGACTAAATCTGTACTATGTGTGTAGTGGCTATATCACTCACAGAGGTGTTTAGTTCTTCATTTCCATATTAACTGTGCATTCATGACCTTGAATACTTTTTGCTCACAGTATGTAATTTACTATGGCTGAAACCTCACTGAGGCAAGAAAAGAAAATGTAAAACTCATGCAGTAGTAATTTGTTCCTGTTAATTATACTGTCACATAAATTAAGGGCTAGTGAGCCATACACACACACACACACACACACACACACACACGATCTTCCATGCTACCTCAAGTCCTACACAGAGAAGTTTTGTAATGCATCTGGAAAGCATCAGGTTGGAGAAGCTTAATTTAAAATAATGGTCCAAATACAGCCATGTCATCTAACTCAAGTTAGCCTTCTACAGTCTCAGATACATGCACTTCAACTTTCAGAATTCTCATGAACCCTGATACTCTAGGAACTGGATTGCATATTCATGGAGGACATTCAGATTGGGAATGGATGCCCCAGGCTTTTCAAATAGGGAAGAAGGCAAAATGATCTTCATCTCTTTTATCATTCCTAGCTTGTTACTGTTGAAGAAAAGACATTTGTTTCAGATGTACAATTCAACTTTGGAATCATCATTATGTGGGATCCAGCGCCATATCATGCCAGTATTTATGAGGTAAGTTTCATTGGTGTACAGTACACAGGATGTTAGTGGTGGGCCATGGGATAGTACCATATTTCATATGTGCTTCCTTTTCGTATTTCAGTGAGATGTTTTCTGGTCTCTAATTTAAATGAACTCCTTTTAAGGAGTTTTCTTTTAATATAACCTTACTATCAGCATCACACAAAATATTCCTGCTTGGGAGATTGGTAACAGCCACTTAACGTAGTTTATAGGTTTTCAAATAAAGCTGTTCTCAAAGGTCTAAGTATTGTATTGCTGGTGAGACAGACACGGAGGAGCAAAGCATAGTATAAACATTTTTTACTGCAGTGGTGGTATTCTACCGGTTCAGCCCAGTTTCTGCCGAGCCGGTAGCACCGATGAGCAGTGGAGACTGAACCAGTTCTCCCACCCATCCACCCAGGCTCCCATACTAACCTTTATTCCTTGCTTTTGAAGTGCAGCTGCTTTGCGCAGCACAGCAGATTGCTGCATGTCTGCTGCCGAAGCGACAGGAAGAGTGTAGGATTGCAGGAGGTGAGTTGCAAAGCCTCTGTGCCTGCGCAATGTGTGTGTTTGGTGCGCATGCATGCACAAAGTGTGCCCACCAAGCCACGCCCACCAAACTAGTGGTAAAAATTTGTGAAGCGCACCACTGCCTTCCTATGCTTCCCAAAAGCATTACTGTGTCACTTGGAAGTAAAGAACACAATATCTTTCATCTGAACTCTTTTCAGTATTAATTTGATTGTTTCACTTTAGGCTTTGCAAGAAAAAAACTTTTTGAATTTAACATATCTATAACCACGAGAGCTCTTCTACAAGGAATCATTGCTTAAGACTTACCTTTTTTTTTTGTTTATTCTTGAACTTTATCTGGGAAAAAGATCCAAGGACATTTAGACCAATAAAAGTACATTTAAATTCTGTTACATTTTGTAATGATATAATGATATGTTATTTTCTATTTTATGGTGTGTCATTGCTGTTGGGATAGCAGAAGGAGCTCCTGTAAACACGCATCTACACTTAAACACACATAATTACTTGAGATTTCAGCAACAATTGTTATAAGATTTGCAATTAAGCACTTTCTTTATTCCTGCTTTTTATACATCATATAAATGTTTTATATGTTTAAGAAAGTTGTAAATGAATGTTACTTTACATTTAATATCTTTAATATCCTTTAACAGTATAATATTCATTTTTAAATATGTTTAATGAAGACATTTTAAGGTCAAATCTGCCATTTACTTGCTAGAAATGAGTAAGAGGAGATAGGATAAAAGGATAAAAATTGTGGGAGAAATCCAACTGGAAATTGGTTCCTGTGTGTGTGTGTGTGTGTGTGTGTGTGTGTGTGTGTGTGTGTGTTTGTGCATGTGTGTGTGTGTGCGCGCGTAAGATTGTACTTGAGATGAAGATTGGAACCTACTTCTTTTTATATATTTTCTTTTCTGTGTACATTTTATTCTTTTTTTAACTTTCTTTTGTATTTTCTTTTCTTTCTGTTATTAAAACTTTCAATAAAAATATTTTTTAAAAGGATCATATTTCCAAAGATATTTGTAACTCATTTTCATTTCTGGCTTTAGTGGGTTCAGAAACCAGACTTCCAATTCTTTGAAAGCTACAAGCATTATCGGGAGAGACATCCCAACCAGCCATTTTATATCCTGAATCCCTACATACAATGGCAACTCTGGGACATCCTTCAGGAGAATTCACTGGAGGATATTCAGCCAAATCCACCCTCTTCTGGCATGCTTGGTAAAACTTTGGTTTCTCCTTTTGATTTGTATCCCTATTTTAAAGAAATAAAGTACAAAGATGATGTGATATACAATATACAGTTAGTCTTCAACTTATGACCACAATTGAGCCCAAAATTTCTGTTGCAAAGTGAGACATTTGTGACTTAGCAACAGAAAGTTTTGCCCTAATTTACTATCTTTCTTGCCACAGTTGTTAAGTGAATCACTGCAATTGTTAAGTTTGTAAGTTAGAAAAAGATTGAGATGGAATCCTTCAAGTTTTCTATCATTAGAAGTTTCTGGGAAAAAGAAAGGTTTTTTTTTTCCTTTTCATTGTGTTGTTTTGTATTACTATTAATCTTTGCTGTTAAATTGTCTCTTTAACATATCGGCAACTAAAATTATCTCTCTTTTTCTCTTCTCTAGGCATTGTTCTTATGATGCACTTCTGTGATGAAGTGAATGTTTATGAGTTTATCCCCTCTAAGAGGCAAACAGATGTTTGCCACTATTACCAGGATACCTTTGATCAAGCATGCACATTGGGTGCCTACCACCCACTGCTCTTTGAAAAAAATATGGTGAAGCACCTTAGTCAAGGCACAGATGAAGATATTTACAATTATGGAAAAGTGACTTTACCAGGCTTAAGGAAAGCACAATGTTAGGTGTGTGAATCCCATATTCTGGGCTTGGAAGCCTGTCTTGAATCACAGGGCACTTTAATGTTTAAAAGTAAGAGTTGTAAGGGCCCTGTGCATTTCTTCCATTCAACTTACCTTAATTCAGGATTGTAATATGTGCCATAGACATATTCAGCATTCTGCAGAATGCATTTCTAATGAGTGCCAAGAATGTAATTTACCCATCAGTTATTACAGAAATACAATGAAAAATCTGATTATTTACTGGCCCAGGTTCTTCCCCAACCTCCTCACTGTCCAAGTCTGGCGAGCCAAAACAGGCCTCAATGACTCTCAGAGAGTTAATGACCCACTTTCAAAGTGCTAATCACCAGATGACTGCAAAAAATATAAACCCTTCTATTCCCTAGCATTCAGTCAGAACTGAGGGTGCTTCTTGGAAAAGAAAGTTCAGTTGCTTGCTGAAAAAGCACCTTTGGGACAACCATGACCTGGATGACTGACAATCTCAATAAACACTGGAAATTAAAAATAATATATCATTGTTATGCGAATAAATCCCAGCACTGAACTCAAGCCTTTACCAAGACATTTTGTAACCCAAAATGAAGGACGAGATTACTTTTCTTTCCATATTTTATCCAAAAGTTAATTCTCCAGCGTTCATAAAGGTAGCAGAGTAATATAGCAGGCATGGGATATGCCACTTTCCAATATTGCTGCTAGTCCTCAGCATTTACTGCCTGAAGTGAGTGCCCCACTCCGTAGGACCAATTCTGGAGGAGCTGAACAAATGCTATTCCAAATTGGATGCTGCAGATGCTATAAACAGTGCCAAATTCTGTTAAATGCCCACTATGCTGTGAAACTTTCAATATCATTAAAATAAACCCAATATTAAGAATTGGAAAGTAATTTTTACAAATCTAGTTGGATGCATCTTCCCTATGTGTCATTAAAGTTGGAGTTATGAAAAATGTGCTTTATTTTGTTTCCAGAATGTTTTGCAGGAAAACTTTTTCTACAGATTTTACCATTTCTATATTGGCTGGATAATCTTGAAAATTGTGTTTTTCATAGATGATGTTGAAAAAGACCAAAAGTCAATTAATGCTGTATGACCTTAGACAGGAATGTTGCTGTTTTCACATATGAATATTCATATGCACACTCACTAGTTCATACACAATACACCTCCTCTGAGCACATGGACCAGACTGTTTCATTTTAGCTGATTCATCAAGAGAACTAAACTGCTAAGACAATAATGTGTTGTGACAGCTTGTTTAAGTCACTTTCCAAACTGAAATATTGGCAGGGGTACTGTTTTTGTCATGCTGTAGTTCCCCAACTCTCCACCCTCTTAGTTTCAGTGAGGAAAATACTGGCAGAGGCTATTCTGAGTTCAGTCTGATAAACTGAAAAGCAGTAGCTCTAAACCAGGGATGTCAAAGTGATGTCATCACAAATTGGGACTTTTCTTCTTCTTCGCTAAACTGGGCATGGGCATGGCCAGCACAGAACATATCTGGCCCATGGGACGGGAGTTTGACAGCCCTGCTCTAAACCAGGGGTCTCCAACCTTGGCAACTTTGTTCCAAACTATCCTCCGATCACTGTTTCAGGGCCTGCAACTGAGGAGCACTTGGTATAATTACGCCGGCAACATTTTTTGTATCCATGATTGGTACCTCAGGATGATCAGACCTCCTTTTATCAAAGAAGAGCACTTGCATCCATCCTAGCAACCTAATGAATATTTCAACATCATTTTGTTATGTTTGTTTCACCTTGCCACCGTTTCAAATATAACTTTTTTTTTTTTTTGCCTTCCCGAGGCTTGCTTTCATACTTTGACTTTGTTCAGATATCTTCATATTGATAGATATGAAAGGGCCACTTTGGGTATTATTTCTGAAGTAATTTGCTCCACTGACTTTAATACTGTTGTTTTAAAAGAAAAACAAATATATTAATATAATGTTGTCGGTGAACAATTAATATCTTTTCCAGGACAAGAGTATTCTGAAATATTGTGATTACAGATCATCTTTGACTTACAACAGTTCAGTTAATGACCATTCAAAGTTACAATGGTACTGTTTTTTCAGGTGATTTATGACCGTTTATCACAATTATGACCTTTTCAGCATCCCCATGATCCTGTGATCAGAATTCAGATGCTTGGCAACTGGTTCATATTTATGACCATTGCTGTGTCCCAAGGACATGTCATTCCCCTTTTGCAAACTTGACAAGCAGTCAATGGGGAAGCCAGATTCACTTAACAAACTGTGTTACTAACTTATCAACTGCAGTGATTCACTTAACAACTGTGGCAAGGTAGGTCATAAAATGGAGCAAAACTCACTTAACAAATGTCTCACTTAACAGAAATTTTGGGCTCTGTTGTGATTATATGTGAAGGACTACCTGTACAGTGGTAACATTATGGTCATACCATAGAACTAGGCTAGCCAAACTTTTACGTGGTTATTGTGCTATCCTTATTCTAGCTACTTTTTGGTTTCATGTATTCCTTATGTACAGCGTATAACCAGAATGTAGCCCGTATATGAAAGAGGGCCAACATCCATTTGAATAACTTTGTAGTTAATGAAATAATAAATTCCTTATAAGATTCCAATTCATTATCAGCTTTAAGTACAGTATGTAATTATACATAACAAAATTTAAGGTTTTGAGGAATACAGATGCAATTTGTAGAAGGTAACATCAGTATTTTACCAGTATAATATAAAACCAACTGGATAAACACCAGCTGTTTTACAATTAATCTATATACATTTATTTCAATTTCTTTAGTCAGATCACTGTCTAATTTTTCAAGTATCTTAATAATATGAAGGGGAAATATAGAACTTCCCAAGGCACTGAAGAGGTATCTGTGGAGGTTGCATAAAATATTCCCCCTCAACTAAAATTTGGATAATTGGAGCAAACTGTAATTATGCATTCTTTCTATATGAAATGGTGCCATGTGAATTACTCCATGCAGCCAGCATCTGAAACAAGTATATAATGTCCTCTTTAACCAATTTTACATACCTGAAAATATTGTTTTCCAAAAATCATTTGAAGGCAATTAAGTCATTCAATAATGTTATATTTTTAATAGTCTTGGATCAAAAGAACTACTCAAGATTCAAATTCCAGCCAATATTACTTTTCATTTTTGCTCCAAAATGTATCTTGTCTCCAGGATGTTTCTTTGCTATTTTTATATGCCTGTAAAGAATTGTTCTATTAAGAAGTGTTTGCATCTTTTTCAGTTTAAATCTGTAAAGCATCAATGTCTGATTTGTCAATAATGTTCTTTAAAATAATTTGAAATAACTCTGAAGGACCCAAAGATGTAAAATTTCTAATAAAAGTTTTGTAAAGTCATTGTTTCTATTCTTATTTGCTTCATGACATTTCATTAGCTGAAGTGAAATTAGAATTTGAAACTGTATGGATGTGAAGTGATTCAACTGAAATACACTGGCAGTGCTGTCAAACTCGATTGCATTGCAGGCTGGATCATGACGATTGTGACATATCAGCACTTTTTTTGTCTTTGCAAAGCTGGAGTGGGTATGGCCTGGCCGCCTGGAGTGGGTATGGCCTGGACGCTGCTGAAATAGAGACTGAAACTGAAACTGAAACTGAAGAAGAAATTAGGTAGAGCCCTTTTCTTCTCTGCTGGAAACAGCAAGCAAATGATCTTCTGCTTCTCCAGCTAACTACTTCAGGGTTGTTAAATGCCCTACAATTAAATTTATTAGAAACGGAAGAATTACAGATAAAATAAAATTTGCTAAATAGAAAAATTTTGAACATGCAAATATACTAGGAAATCTATTACCTTATTATCTTAGACATAGGAAACACAAAAAATGCCATAATTAAAGAGTCAAAACTGTTACATTCAAGATCAGAAATAGTAACAGAATTGGCAGGTTTTTTTTTAAAAAAATAATTATATTCCAACACTAATCTTGATGAAGCGGCTGTGCTTAAATATACCGAAAAGTCCGTTTGAAAAGCATAGTAATGGTGAACATAGGCAAATACCAAGTATATCTATAACTCTTCAAGAAATGAAAAAAGTACAGAGCCAGCTTTCTATATTGCAAAGATGCTTTGTCAGTTCACAGGTCCTAAAAATGCAGCATCTTATCTCATTGGTAGCCTTTTGCCAAGGCATTTTGTGATTCAGGCTGTCATTTTTGGCTCCTCCTCCAAATGATAATTAAAAACTATAGATTTTACATGAACCCTGACCAATATCCACTGCATTTGCTTTTAATTGTTTACTAAACCCATCCCCCATGGGGTCATCATTTCAAACATATTTTCTTACCTAGATATTGAAACAGAATAACCAAGGGCAGCCAAAAAAATTAATAATAATAGGATCAGGAGTGACTTCCAGTTTCTTCTACATTGAGTTTCCTTGTACAAATCTAATAGAGAGCATCAGAAATCTTCTTTGCTCCCTTTCCCCTTCCCTTCTCTTTCCAGCAGACAGATAAATGACTGCTTCAGGGCGGCGGGTGGGGGGGGGGGGNGGGGGGGGGGGGGGGGGGGGGGGGGGGGGGGGGGGGTGTTAGCAGCCTAGCTGTGAAACTGTCACAAAACATTAAAAATGAAGGTTGTATGATCGCAACAGGAGTCAGTAGCACTGAAAAAGTCACATCATTCCCAAATTTTATTCCCTTGGGAGTCACAAGTCCTGTATTTTCATTCTGTAAGTTAACCCATTTGAATTCAAAAATGGTTGCCCTATAAAAGTCATGACAAGAAATTTTGTAGCATGTAGATTTTCATTTAACTGGGTGTGGAGGGAAGCATAGCAATTCAGTTATTTTGTCTTCCTGTCCAAAAACTCACTGCAGTGCAGTAGCAGTATTGAATCTTGATTGATTGAATAGATATTTTAAAATAAATGTGTTAATTAGCTGAGCTTCCTTTTATATATCATCTCAGTATTATGCATAACCAATATTGAATGTTTCAATGGCAACTTCACCCCCTTTTATATAAGTCCATGGAAGAGGAGGGCAACCCACATTACTTTTTGTGAGGGCAGCATTATTGGCTCCTTGCTAAGCCAGTAATTTACCATGCCTCAGCTTGGTAAAAGATGTGTAGGCTATGGAGCAGCAGTGTTTCTATTGGCCTACTTTTCTCCCTTTCCAAGGATGGAAGACAAGCATATAAACAGGTCTATGTAGTTGAGGTGTATGAGAGCTTATTTCAATTGGTAATATCCCTGTAATTTGATGGCTATCTGCAACTTGGAATTATTTATATGGTTTTGTGATCTCACTGCAAAAGTATACTGTACAGAGAAAATATGTAGAACAGTAGCCCAAACAAAAGATAGAAACCCCTCAAATGAATGTATTGATTGTTCACATGAAGTCTGTTTGTCGTCATCTTACTTCAATAGCTTTTTATATCCAAACAATTGACAACTTTTCACATAGGCTCTTTCTGTTGCTCAGAAACTAGTATTTTGCAATAGATCTAAGGACTGATACACCAGATAGATTCAGTATTCAGATAGATGTTCTTGTTAACAATTTTTAAATGTCACTTTGGAAACTGTAGGCAGTATGTCAGAGGGAGCTTTTTTGAAACTTCCTCTTCCTGCATGTTTTGTATACTGATAAGCAAACATTCTCTAAAACTTTCAGCTGGCAATTTTCTACAGCATTTAGATATAAATGAAATATTTGTACAAATACAGCATGTGCATTGCTTTGTAGACTTCCATTAATATGGCACATAGTACGATTCAATGACTCAGTTCAATTACCTGCATGTGTAATATGGGGAAATGACATGATTAAATATAAGTATCATCTTAGATTAAAGGAGACTCAGGTGTTTATCTGTACTAAATATGTTTAGATTGGTTGAGTTTACAAAAATTAGAAGTAAGGGTCATGAAAGTGGTATTTAACAAATAAATAAGCAAGCTAGATCACTATCTGAAAATTATTTTAACAGTGGTGTACTGTAAGTATTTACTTAAAGTAGTCTGGTAAACCTCTATTTCATGGAAATTCATTGTCATATTGTGATTGTCAAGCTTCTGAAACATTGAATACTGAAAACCCTACATTAAGGACTACTTTGTAGTAATAAAGATTTTTAAAAACATGTTAATTTCTCCACCTTTATTATGGCAGTGCCGGGTCTTTTAACTCCCAATAAATCCTTTTTAAGTTTTGGAAGTCTGGCTCGAGACTCATGATTTAAATGGGGGTAACTGAAGGAATCCTGACAGCCTTCAGATAGTTTCCCAGTGACCTTATTTTGGATGACCCAGTTTCTCCTGTGTAAGGAGAAGTCAGAGGTTCTCTGAAGGCTCATTATGATAATTGTGCTCCTCATCTGATGGATAAAGTCACTCTGCTTTAGAAATGGGTAAAGGATAGGTAATTATTAAATATAAGTAATAGAATAAGAATGTAATTACACATAAATTAATACCTGTAAATAATGCACAAATTATTGTCATACGATAAGCACCACAAATAGCTGTTATTGAGTGATATATTTATGTTTTTAATGTAATAAAAATTCAATAAAGTCTATTTAAAAAAAAGAAGTGGAGTTGGACTCTAGCTGTTTAGACCCTTTGGAGATGACTGAGATACAGTCTAGCTCAGTTATCTGAGTTTGATCTACTTTCACCTGAGGAAGTGGACCAGATCTTTGGGAAGCTGGACCCAGCCATCTCTGTGTTAGATCTATGCCACTCTTGCCTGATTAGTTTCTCTTGGGAAGAGACTGGGTTCAAGCGGTTGCAAATGCCTCCCTGCAGGAAGAGGTAATTCCATGTGCCTTGAAGGAAGCAGTGATTCAATGCTGGCTGCTCAATGCTGGCTGCACCTGTACTGGATAAATTAACATACTTTTTTGGAGAAAATTATTGTAGGTTTCAAGCTTCAAAGAGCCCCGAAGGAAGCAAATCATCTGGCCTGTTAGTCTGGGTTCAGACCACAATGTAGCACTAAGTCAGCATTGATTATGCTTGTGGATGTCAGATTTGGAACGAGAGAATTGAAACAATTCTGATCATTCTTCATCTCTTAGCTTTTAATATTATTATGGGATTCTTCTGGGCCAACTGAGAGACAGTCTTTGCACAAATGATTCTTGTATCTATTTCTTGATCAGGAGGCACTGTTTACAGTCCCTTATGCCTTTGGTAGCTCCTTATTGGAATATTGCAATGTATTATATGGGAGATTATCTTTAAAAAGCATTTGGAAGCTTCAGCTAGTCCAGAATGCAGCAGTATTTGTGAACTTTGCTACTTCTGTAGGTTAAAAAGGAAACATTGCATGAAAGAGGTGATAAACTATCAAACTAACTGGCTGAAGATATTCAATAATCTCATGTTCCGGTGATCAAAGGTTGATAATTGTGCTTAACCTATTCATATCTAAAATGCATTATCTTGCCAGTACACAGAATTGGAAAAAAATATGTTTTCATATTAAATGCTACTGGACAACCTGTATCCAATTGGGTCATTGTTTCAGAGATATTTCCTTACCTAAGCAGAGAAACAGAATTATTGTGAATGAGCAAAAGAGCAGTGGAAAAGGGCGTCACTTTTGATGTCCTTCTGTCTTTCCCATTGAGTTTCCTTGTGAGAATCTAGCAGACAGCCACATAAAATTTCTTTACTTCTTTCTTCCTATTCTTCCTCCCTCCCTCTCTTTCTTCCTTCCACCCTTTCTTTTCTTCACTTCCTACCTTCCTCCCCATCTCTCACTTTCCTCCCTCCTATGTCCCAAGATACATAGTTGTTCCCTGATATACAGGTATTGCCTGCCAAGTATACAGATGATTCATGATATATACATATATACATATACATACATATATACATATATATACATATACATACATATACATACATATACATATACACATACACATACATATATATATCTTTGGTTATTCCGGTTTTCTCCCGCGTAAAATTGGAAGTATTTTGGCGACGTTTCGACGAAATCTCATTTGTCATCTTCAGGCGAATTGTATTCTCAATCTGTATTGAGAAGCCTGATGATGGCAGATGAGATTCTGCTGAAATGTTGCTACAACTTTAAAAGCACTACAATGACGTGGGATAATACCCGAAGGAAGATGAACAGCACATATATANGATAATACCCGAAGGAAGATGAACAGCACACATGTAAGTACCCGCGAAAACTTAAAAAAACAAATATATATATATTTTTGTTTATATATATGTATAAATTATATTTGTTATCAATTATTATTGTTTTGTTTCAACAAGTTAAAAATAAAGTTTCCAAGTTGAACATGACTTCTGATGGCAACATAGTTGATGTTGTTTTCTTGGCTTAGTGTTGATGTGTTTTTTGTCCATCTTATAGCTTTAGTATATTTCCTAGTAGTCTCTAATCATAGTGTTAACCAGATGTGTCTTTGCTTAGCTTCTGAGCCTAAACAGGTGAAATTTTACCTCGTAAAAAGATTGAAAACATAGCAAACATGGGCAATTCACAATTACTGTACTATGCTGGCTCCAATTTAGTATATTCCTCAGAATTTATAGAATACAAATTATATAAAAATTGAATGTGAAATTATAAAGAGATAAATATTTTTCCATCAGTATTAATCTGAGTAAAGCAAAATTAGAAATGAAAGATGTATAGAGTTATGCTATTTGAAGGAATCCATTATTAACTGAAAATTGATTAAAATGTTTAATTCAAAAGATGTAATATTCATAACAGTCTTCTTGCTATGCCATAAAGTTAGTAAAAATTGGCAGCTGAAAAGATGTTTATCTATTTTTCATTCAATTCTATTCCTCATATTGTTGGAGAATATTTTATGGAGAAGGTTCAGTATTACCAATCTTAGAGATTCTTGTGTGTGCTACTTCTGCCAGCAACAGATATACTGGAATTCTTAGCAGCCTTAATTGTTTACTTAAGGCTAATCCACTTAATTGAATATTGCTTGGAAATCAAAATCTCCATACCATACAATAGCAAGGTTTCGCATTAAGCTCAAAAGGAATTGGGATGCCTTAGAGTGGTACCACTGATGACATTAATTCTTGGAGATTTCTATCCCCCCCTTTCTGGGGACAAGGGAAACTTAGAATTTTATGATCATCATGACACCATAGTTTTTTTTTCCTGTCATCACTGGCCTGATCCATAAGTCATGTGGATCCATTCAATCCGGTTGGCCAAACCATGGTTAGGGCACTGGGAGGAGTTGGTCTGGAGACAGAAGAAAATTCCTTTTAGGGCCTAATTTAACAATACAAAGGTTTGTTTCTGGGTGGATTCAGAGACACATTACCCAGAGTGACTTTAGGTATGGCAAAAATTAGTCACTTTTTTGTTGCGCTCTGCTGTGGTTATCATGCCGTTACCTTGATCTTCAGCAAACTTCACCTGACATTCTGTGTGGTTTCCTGGCTTGCTTACATGATTTAAACATATAGCAGATAAAAATGGCTATAATGGAGTGTAACATATATTGCTGTCCTGTTTCCCTTCAGTATTTCTCTGTCTTCATGAAACATGCCAGGTCAGCTACCCAATCCAAAATCACACTATGGATAAGGAAAATCTTATTAAGCATTGATCTAGCATTTAATAACAGCAATGAGAGCTGGGGCAAGCCAATATCCAAGCGCCTGTCATCAGAAGTTAATTTGGAAGGGTGAAAAGTGAGGGTGATCTCAGCCATGGGTCCTTCCATCCTTGTGATTGGCCCTCCTGCAGACTTGCACCATTATTCCTTTGTCTATCATGAGCAAGATGGTATTGCCTGCCAATTGCTCACTTATCTCTCCCTACTTTCACCTCAATCCCCACCCTTCCAAACCATGGAATCCATCCAATTACCACAAGCAGACACTTACACACACACACATACACACACACAAATGCGCGCGCGCGCACACACACATATACACACACACTTGTTGGCTTTGGGAGGTCAAAAAAATAGACTCTTGAGCAGTGACAGGTTATTGACAACATTAAATAATATTTGGACTATCAGATGGCTCATCAGAAAGAATTGGAGGCACTTCAAAAAGAAACTGTTGATGCTTCAAAGGTTTTAAGATGGGAAATTTCAGGGAGATAAAAGATTTGTTACAAGACATAACAGGAAAGACTGAAAATATGCAACAAGGAACAATGAATCAAGATGATAAAATTGAGGAAACAAGGGAGATAACTGGAAGCTTAGAGGATGAGTTAGAACAGACTACGCAACAAATAGAACAAGGAGAAAAGAAGGAGATAATAAAGTTGGGTGAAACAAAGTTGGGAGAATATATATTAGGAGGTAGAAAAATGGAACTGAATAAATCGGAAGATATTTTTGGAAAAAAGACAGAGGATTTGGCAGATTCATAGGTGGATTGGCAGCAAAAATAGTGGAGATGGAAATAATGGTTGGGTTGAATATGAAAGATGTAGATAAGGATCAAAGGGAGGAGCATGGGAGGCGGGTTAAAAAGAGAAGAAGTGAAACTTCTAAGAGAATGAGGATGATGGATAGAAAGGATCATTTTTTAAAAACAAGATTGGCTGTACTAAGAATTAGAATAGATTAAGACATTAAGAATGGATTAAGACATTAAGAAGACATTAAAAACAAGATTGGCTGTACTAAGAATTAGAATAGATTAAGACATTAAGTATGGGGGAATATTGTTATACATATTTTTGCATAACACATTTAAAGTGAATCGTAGAGGTTAAGATCAGATTTTGAAAAAGGGTGATATCAGGTATGCTCGAGAATAATGTTATTACTATTAGAAGGATGTAGCAAATATTGAATAACTAAAGGACTAGGTGGTGATATAAATATGTATAATAACATTACAACTACATAAGTTTGATTAACTACATAATTTGATTAATGTATCATTATTAAAAATAATGATACAGATTTCATCTGTATCATTATTATTTTTGTATTAAAATAAATGATACTCAGCACCAAATTGTCCATGCAATAATATTGATATAAATTTAAAAATAAAAAACTTTATGGGAAAAAAATGAAGTCATTTTTGGGGAAACCCCAAAGATTATCAAGTTCGGCTTTTTTGAATTTCTGCAAACCTATCTTGATTTTGAATGTTGATATTGACATTCTGATCTCAGTGTTAGTATATGAAACTGTTTCAACACAGGAATATGAGTTGATTAATTGAACAGAAGAAAGAGCGATGAATAAAAAGCACGCTGAACAAAAGGATTCATCATCCTAAAGAGAGAGGGGAAGAAAAACCAAGGTGGAAACAAACAAAAGAATACAGTGAAATCCTTAAAATTCTGAAAAGTAAGTTCTTTTAGGTAAAAATGTCTAGATTCAGATAAGACTTCCAGATAAGTCTTTCATTCTTACAACTGTCATGCTTCAGTCATAAAATCTTATTGTATAGCCTGACAACTATTTTGTTCACTGTAAGTTTTCAATGCCTTCCCCATATTTTTCATTTTAAAAAATGGAAACATCTATCCATAAGCACCACACTGCAGCTGATCACTAATTAGTTTGAAAAATGTTCAGTTACGTGATTCTGCCTATCACTTTAGCAACTATAAGCAAATATTGCATTTACACAGCCTTATACTGCAGTTTTCAAAAATAATTATTTGCAGACTATACAGCAGGCAACAATTCAGTACTATATAAATAACTGATTTTGTTTCAAACCAAATACAGATATGAACTCTGGAAAAAGATCCTTTGCAAGTCAGAGTTCAAGACTGTAAAATTTCTTTTTCCTCTTGAAGCATTCTCATGGCAATGTCTAATATCTATTTACATTTATTTATTTTATTTTATTTATTTATTTTTGTCAATTGCTTACAAGATAATAGGTATAAGTAAAAAACATAGTTATGAATACATGGATACATATAAGAAAAATTAAAAAAAATTTAAAAAAAACAATAGGACAGGGATGGTAGGCACGTTGGTACACTTATCCATGCCCTTATGCTTATGCAATTTACATAGCACAATCTATTTTGATTAAAAATAATTTACAAGATACAAAAAATAAATGTAAAAATATTCAAATTTATAATTAAAATATTTTTAAAATAATTGCTGAAACTCTGCAATCTCAAGCACAATCTATACTTTATATTATCAGCATGATTAAATGAAAATCTACATTGTTCAAGCTTATTATCAGGGGTGGGATTCTACTGGTCAGACCTGTTCTATAAAATCGCACCACTGACTGGCCCTACCTCTCCCTGCCCACTCACTCCTTCCCTAGCATGTGCTCCATCCAGCTTGCCTGTGTTAGCCTAATTTTTGGTAGTTGTTCTGACGATCAACTGTGCCAGGAGATTTAGATTAGCTAGAAAGCAGGAAATCATTGGATTTCTTGCTTTCTAACTTATCTAAAAGCAGAGCTGAACCTTCCTTAGGACTGAAGCTTCTATTTCTCAGTGCAGACTCAGATAGCAGATTGAAGAATGGTAGATCTGCGAGTGAATCTGTGATTCTGGGAGCAACTCAATCTGCCTGCCTGCTTTGCCTGGTTTTGGGTAAAAGTTGCTTTTTTAAAAAATAAAAAATTCAATATTTACATAAATATTTACATACAAGCCATGCCCACCCAGTCACGTGATCACCAGGCCACAACCACAAATTAGGCCATGCCCACAGAACCTGTTGTTCAGAAATTTGAATCCCACCCCTGCTTATTATAAAGACATCCAGAAAAGAGAGAGAGGGAGAAGGAGGGGGAGTTGTTCAGGTGTACCCATAATTGTTTAAGAATATTTGGGTGCCAATTAGAGTAAACACTACGGTAGTTTGGTGGAGGCCTTAAGTAATTCCTTTCCTATTTTGTCAGTTAGGGTAGTTCCCATCTGTTCTATGGGAATAACTGTACTTTGTACATAAGTATAAAATATAATGCTTAATATGGATTATTATAAATATTTTAATTATAAATAATAAATAATAAAAATATTACAAACATAACCATTTTGAATATTTCTTTTACAGTATTATTGTACCGTAATGATTCCCCAAAAATGAACTGCAGCAGCATTCATTTGGTTAAAAACATTTTTCTTGGTCAAGCAATCATTTATGCACCAATGTTCTTTATTGGAGTTATCCTAAATGTATTTGCCTTAAGGATATCTGTTGGAAACTAATCAAATGGACTGAAACGAGTTTATATATGACTAATTTAGCCATAACAGACTGTCTATTTCTTTTCACTTTGCCTTTCAAGATGGTTTATAACATGTTAAAATACATGATATACATATACATACATAAATATTTATATATGCGCCTACATATGTATGTATACATACATACCTGAACATATTGTGCATGGTTTGGCAGGGTGTACTTTATAAATGTGTACTTTATCAACCGATACATGAGCATCTTCCTTATTACCATCATAGCACTTGATAGATACATCGCCATAAGGTATCCTCTCCAAGCAAAGAATATCAGGTCTCCTTTACAGTCAGTGCTTGTCTGTGGACTTTTCTGGATCATAATTATAAGTATTGTACTTGTATCTATATATGTGGATAAAGATGAGTACAAAGGAATTTGCTTCCGAACAATTTACAGAATATCATCGGTGCCTTCTTTTGCTGCAGTAATATGGGGATTTGTTATACCTTTAATTATGTTGAGTTTCTGTTCTATTCAAATAATTAAAAAACTAACAAGAAAATGATTCATCTAATTAATGTCCCTTATAGATTTGTTGCTTTCTGATACATCACTTACACCAAATATATATACAGTAGCATGTGTTTTTGTACTGTTAGGAATGTAAGTCACCTAACAGGTATTTGGGTTGGAAATATATAAACCAGGATAGACGTTTTAATACTGTATCTTTAAGAGCATGCAAAAACTGCAATTGGGTGTGGTTCTGCAAATGGCCATAAGATGGAGCCAGAAACCTGGGTTTGTTTTAGTCTCAGAAGAGAGAGTGTGAGTGAGTCCTGTTTCCTCTGTTGGAAAGAGTTTTGCCATTCTCCATTTTTTCATATTGACCGTTATTCTTGAGTTGATGTTAAGTCTGTTACTGGAACTCTCTTTTGATATTGGACTTTGATATTGAAAGGATTATCCCTGAAATGAACACTGACTGATTTAACCCGTGTGAATTGGACTGTATTGCTTGTTTTGAACTTTGCTTAAAACTTTCCTGGAAGTAAAACACGACATTTACTGTACAGTGTATCTGTTGTGCTGTGTTGTGTATTATTTCAATTACACTATTCTAAATACATCTCCCTGTATGCGCTCATTTCCTATACGTGGAATTACCCTTCAACACTGATTCTGGGCTGCAGGGCCATACGGGCTGCAAATAACTGAGAGTTTTGGTGTGAATACACAGTTACTGTATACTAGGACAGCTGTTGTACTGTTTAATTGTGGTTTACGATCCTGGTAAAATGGCACAAGACACTTCAACAAGTCCTATCACTGATAAACCGGTTGGATGGAATAAACTATTTTTCCTGTCTATGAGTGCAGTCTACTTCTGTGTAGAGAGAGTTATAGAATGTAGTTCAAGACCCACCGGATGTAAATGCTTGAGAATCCATAATTGAGGACGATGACCAGACATGCTTCTGACTTAAACAAAACAACGAAGAGCTCTTTTGTATAACTGACTAACACTGAGTGACCGCAGCTAGTCCATATTCGTGGAGAACAGTCTGCGCTACCCGATTCTGTACCCTGACTTCTCCCCCCTTAATAAATATGTTTTGCTTGCGCTATGAATTGTGCGTTCATGCTAGTTAGAAGGCCATGGAAAAAAGCAGCTTCTGCAAAAATTTAGCCTCTCTACAAATTCAGAGATCAATTTTGTATCATCTACATGACAAACTGGAGTGCCCTGAGTTTAAAGACCGGTATGCAAGTGAAGACTTCTGAAGTATTTGGCTTCCTTCTAGTGCATATCAACAATTGTTCTTAACAATAAAGGTAACATTTAATGTTGTTTTTATTCATTATGGCAAATGGTATGCATCACTGATCATACCTAAATTTAGATTTTTAAAAAACTTCTGTTTTAATTTCAGATAGTCCATATGTGGCTAACTATT
>BHFT01034986.1:0-15168 GCA_004320025.1 Laticauda laticaudata | reverse complement strand
TCACCCATAGATGGTGGTGAGAGGGGGAGATTGCTATGCCAGTGGAAGGAGCCACATCTCTCCTCCTTGGCTGGTCTATAAAACTCCCTTTCCCCAACGGCGGTGGCCGCGGTGGTCAGAAATGGCCACCTCAAACGAAGAACCCGGATTGGATAAGATTGGCAGGAGGAAGACAAAGAGGAAAGCAAGGACAGACTGGACTAAACAAAGCAACAATCTAAGCAAAGGTACCCTGATCATAAAGTACTTAGAGGACTATTCTGAACGAAAGATTCTAGCGCAAAGGAGAGAGAAAAGGAGGTTAAAAGCCTTTTTTAAAACCCTTTATATTGACAATGTACAAATGGTATGAAAAGAAATTTAGTTAATCTATTTGACAACTAATAGGACAACTTTAAGCTGGAATTTGAATGTCAAAAGGAGAATAAAGAATTTTTTTTGGGGGGGGGGGTCATTTTAAAGCCGCTGAAAAGGAGAAGAGTGGATGGCAAAAGGGTGGAACCTTAGGGAATGAATGAAAAATTGGCAGTGTCACTGGAAAAATAAAGGAAGATTAACAGTGAAACTTTGACAATATAAAAAGGAAATCCTGAAGGGATATATTGTAACCTGAATAGTCTTATAAAAAGATACAGTAACCCAACATGGAAAAGGAAAAGTAAAGGAGAAACAAGGAAGGAACAGTCATGAGAATCATTTGCTGGGGATTTTTTTTTAAAAAAAGTTTTGGGCATTGGTTTTTATCTTATCTTTTTCCTGTTATTTAACATTAAAATAAAGGTGGCAAGGTGCAATTGGGCTGGTTGTCACAAGTTAGTTTAAAAAGGCATGCACTCGCTGGAGAAATTGAAGATGAGTCTTAAAAACAGAAAGAAGAGATTTACAGAAGGGGGGGGGAGATATCCTTTGTCGCTTCGTATTGAAATTTTTTTTGTGGAAGTATGGTGAGATCCCTGAAAGACTATAATGAATAAGGGGCTAGTCAAGCTGCAATTAGAAAGGAAACAAAAAGCGCTTTCAAGTGAAGGGCAAGAAGAGGGCGGACAAAGAAGAAGCCATTTCAATGAACAAAATAATGGCAAAGGTGTGGTTAAAAAGGGGGGACTGAAGGGGGAAAAGGAAGGTTAAAAATTTTGAGATAAAGGGAACAGCAGGGGCCAAAAAAGAAAAAATAGTCCAAAAAAGAAGTAAAACAGGCAAAGGAGAAGGCAGAAAAAAGAAAAACTAACAAGAAGGGAAAATTAAGAGAGAAGGGTTATTTAAAAAGGGATGAGAAAAAGGGCGGGGGGAAGTAGAAAGGGAGAAGAACTTATGAGGGACAAAAGCAAGAAATAAGAAAAGGGGAAACGTACTAGGATATGAAAAGTATTTATGCTGTCAGCTAGAAAAACACAGAGATCATGGCTTAAATTTAAAAGTGAGGATTCTGCAAAAGGTATCAAAAGATAGTGTTGTGACAGGTAGTAGATACTGTTGATGAGTTAGAAATGAAATAAGTAAATTAATCTATGAGAATAAAATTATATTGTTAAAATGGTAAGTTGTCTGTTTATTATAATTAATGCAAAAAATAAAAGAAGGGGAGGAAACAATTGTATTGTTTTCAAGGTTGATAAATAATATTGAATAAAAGAAATGTGAAAGATTTTATAGGGAAAGTTATACCCCATTTACTAGAATAAAATTTTTGAAATAAAACTTATTTTGGCTTATTATAGTAATATAATTTATATGATAAAACTGTAATGAACTCTCCAATTGTATGCTTATTATCAATTAATGTATAATGAAGAGGGAGGAAAAAACATTTCAATTGGTTCTCAAAAGATTGATAAATATGAAAAGAAAAACATGAAGATTCATACAAGGCTCAATTGTACAATACAAGGCCCAGTAACAAAGAATGATTTGATAACTATTTTGGTTTACAATATATATTACAATATTAAATTATATATGTGTGTGTGTGTGTGTGTGTGCTTGTTCAGTACCTACTGGCGAAAAACTTTAAAAAAAAAAAACAAAATATAACTATATATGTGTGGTGTGTGTGTGTGTGGTGTGTGTGTGGTGCTGTGTTTAGCTTCCTTCGGGTATTATCCCACGTCATTGTAGTTCTGTTAATTAGCCAACGGTTCCAGCAAGAATCCCATCGCTGCCATCATCAAGGCTTCCTGTAATTCTGTATGGGTCAATACAGAAGCCTGATGATGGCAGATGGGAATTGCTGCTGAAACGTTGCTACAACTTAACAGAACTACAATGTACGTGGGATAAATAACCTGAAGGAAAGCCTAAACAGGCACACATGTTAAGTACCGGGCAACCCCCCACCTCCACGCGAAAGCTTTAATATAGTATATATAATTAATATATATATATATATATATATTATTATATATATATATATATATATAATAGTATATATATTTGTGGGTTTTTTTTGACGTGGGATATAAAATGACGTGGGAATAATACCTGAAGGAAGCTAAAACAGCACACATGTAAGTACCCACGAAGCTTAAAAAACACATCCACTCTCAGACCCCATAGTCAGCTCTATAGGAGCACCTATTCAAAACTAGCTAAAATACTTAGCAAAAACAACTACAGCCCCATGCTGAAACCGCTAGCGTCATATGTACAAAATTCACAGAACCACTTCTTAGAAATGGATAAAGATCTACAGTGGAACAGAAGAAGATCTGCTTTGTAGATGTTTCGCGAACGTGTGTTTCTAAACTATTAACTCAAGTCCGATAAAAGAAACTTTCTTGAAATCATCAAAAATAAATACCTAACCAGCTAAAGAGACCTCATGGAACTAACAGAAACTGGCCTAACCAACAGACATAAATTTCATAATACAAAGGCCAAAGATACAAGCAAATTAAGGAAGCCCTTTGGGATCACCACTAGTCACCCGTCATTGCAACCTGTTCATAGCGGGAAGAATTTCGATCCAGAGCCCCTGGCCTAATGTAATGCCCAGTCCCCAAACAGACGCAAACTATGGCTAAGAATAACACATTCGATGAACATTTGTGATTTGGCCCCATGGAAAAGAAAAACTAAAATATAACAATTTATCCTAACAAACACTCTAAACAACACAGCTTTTGAATCTAGTCAACTTACTTCACACGCGCATAATTCAAAAGTTTCACACATGGAAATGGAAATAAACAAACAATACCATTCCTAGATGTACTAATTCTACAAAAGAACAGATGGGCACACTGGGACAATCTCAGACACCATATACCAAATCACACACGCAACCGCACCAACGGCCCATTCCACCCACCAGCACAGATAAATTCTGTGGCGAAAACACTAAATTACCAGAACCAAACGCCTGGGCAGATAAGACACATATAGACTGAACTATGCACCCTGACTGAAGTATTGGACAGCCAATGGCTTCCAAAAAAACAAAATCACCACTTGATCACAAAACACAACCAAGACATAACAGAGACCTAGAAGAACCACAACAGACCTATGGAATAAGGCTGTCTTGCCCTACAATAAGAGGTACTACAGATAAAATCAGTAAGATACTACACAGGCATCACATCAGACTGCCTTCAAAACTAGACAAAAAATAGCAGCCATCCTGGAGAACACACCGCCAAGCAAATTGAACGCTGGAAAACCAAAGGCATATAACGAAATCCCTCCCCTGTACACTCTGCCCGGACCACATACATTGGACAGACCAATAGAAGAATAAGTCCCACCCTAGAGAACACAAAATGCAGTAAAAAAGCTGGAACACACTCCTCACTAGTCAACAACATGAAAACCACAGGGTCACATAATCAACTTCAATGGCACCAAAACTCTAGCCCACTAATAGAAAAACCCCAGACACAGAATCCCATCAGAGAAAGCCATAGAGATGAAAAAAAAGACCTGAAAGCTGAATAGAAGGATGATTCCAGCAGACTGTCAATCATTCCTGAATCAAGGGCGCTCCAGTGGCAAGCACAGATTGAAACTGCGCATAACTGTGGATTTCGGTCTGTCACTGAAGAAACCCAAACCGGAAGTCCTCAGGCTGTTTCTGATTCCAGAAGTAACTTGTTTCTGGAAACTATCAGCCTGGCACAATCAGAGAAGTCTGATATTTTCTGAGAGAAACAGAATGCTCTGGGGAGTTCTTGAGAATGTACTATTTATTCCCAGATTGGTAAATTTTGCACATTCATCTCCATTAATTAAAAAAAAAAGAAGCCTTCTTTTTTAGCTGAATTTTGCAAATTGGAAGTTAAGAATTTAGTAATCTCACAACGTGTACAAGTGCAGTGCTTTTTTACCTGATACATGGATTTAAAAGTGCTAATTCCTCAGACCATCTTTCATGTCCAGCCTGAGATGGGACAGAGACAGAAAAGGTGCAACTACCATAATCACCTTGGATAGACCTGATGAAATGATTCAATTATTATTTAAATTTATTACATCTAATATACGTGTAGAAGGTGAAATCCACCCGCAGTAGCAAGTCTACAGATGGAATAAGAAAAGTAATTAGTAATTTGTCAGTGTTGATATTAAAAATTGACTCATCAACACCACGGCAGTAGAATTGTAAATATTATATCACAGTTAAAGAACAGAAAAAAGGAAGGAAGGAATCGATATTTGAAATTTATTTATTGNAGTAGAATTGTAAATATTATATCACAGTTAAAGAACAGAAAAAAGGAAGGAAGGAAGGAATCGATATTTGAAATTTATTTATTGACCTCATTTTCATACAAGTAAGAATCGCATCATAAAATAAAAGCATCCATAAGAAAAAGGAATCTCAAAATAGATTAAAAAGAGATAAAAAACAAAAGGTAGAAAGGCCAGAAGATATGCCCTGGCAATCCTCACTCTCGATAGGAGCATCTTCTCCTGCTCCTCTCCTGATGAAACAGATAAGTTATAATAGCATTCCTAAATCCCAGGAGGGTCAGGAGGCCAGCTCTCCAGGGAGAAAGAGTCCACTATGGGGGCAGCTACTGAAAAAAGCCCACTTTTGAGGCACTATGACATGCCTGTCATGACTGGTTCTGGAAGAAGCTGGCCCCCTTTGATTTCATCAGACAGGCAGAGGAATACAGGACAACATTGTCCCTTAAATAACATGGGAGTCATGGAAGCAGAGGTGGTATTCAGCAGGTTCTGACCAGTTCTGGAGAACCGATAGCAGAAATTTTGAGTAGTTCAGAATACCACCTCTGACTGGTCCCGGCCCCGTCTATTCTCTGCCTCCTGAGTCCCAGCTAATTGGCTGGATCTTCTTTGGTTGCCTTGCACAGGAGAACGGAGCTGGAAAGCAGGTTAGTGGGGTGGGGAGGGAATGGAGATTTTACAGTATCCTTAGTATCTTCCCTGCCATGCCTATTCAAGCCACACCCACAGAACCGGTAGTAAAAAAATTTGAATCCCACCACTGCATGGAAACCTTAAAGCTGACAACCAGCAGCTTGAATTGGTACTGTTGGAAGAATTATCCTTCTGGGTTCAGTTCCAAGTGGGAAAAAGACACTGGAAACATGGAGCTGTTTGGAAGGTTTAATGATGGACAGGAGGACCACATGGCTTGAAGCTCCAAAGAAGGATGATCACATGCTCCAAGGTGAAGAAAAAGAGAAGAAAGGGCTAAGATGCTGAGAGTGCCTAGGTTTTATAACTTTTGTTGGATTTGAATTCTAGCTTGTATTCTGATTGGTTGTCAGACTCCCATGCGGCCATGCAGGGGCAACTTCTGTAGGCTGTCCTGAGTTCTAGGCTTGGTTGAGCCTTGCTGGGTGATGATGATGCACTGAAAGGGCTTTGGGCAATTGCTGTAGTTTTTCCTGGAGATCTTTGTTATGTAAAGTATTCTGGCCCAGGCCTTAATGGCCCATCCATTAACAAAGGTGGGGTGAGCTTCTACTTCTGAGATGAGTTTCTACTTCTGAGTTTCTACTCTTTTTAGAGGAAATATTCTGCCTTTTTAATATTTCCCAGGATGTTTCATTTCTCCAGGAGAGGGGTGGGTGCTAACTTCTACAGTACCTAGAAGCCAGCTGCAGTCATTGCAGCTTCCTCAGCACTGGGATCATTCAGATATATCACTATATACCCATCTTTGCTCAGGAGCAGAGTGTTTTATACCAGCTGTAGCTTCCAAATCTTCTTCAAGGGCAGCCCTGCATACAGAAGATACCTGTGGTGGAAGTTAATGTAAGAGGATTTCCTGAATCAGAAATAGCTGGAGTGGGCACACCAAAGCTATCTATCTATGCAACAGCCTGCCAAGCTCCAGCTCTGACCACTGAGCAGGATCTGTGAGTCTTAGGAGGACACCACCACTCCAAAAATTGGGAAGCCTCACATCTCACATTTTCACTCCAGAGGTAAAGTCTAGGTCACATCGCCTGACGGATGCAAGACGTATGTAAAAGGACACAGTGGACAGCCAAAAATCCGGGGGTGGCTCCATCTGTTCTTATCCGCTCTCAAAAGGGGCAAAAATTTGCATAAAGAGAACGGAAAAAGAACGGACGGGGGAGGACGTAGTGCGGATGCAAAACGGACACCAACGGAAGCCTAGTGGATGAAAACGGATGGATCCTCCAGACATCCTAAATATCCGAGATACATCCCCTATACGAACGCTTTTTCCGTTTTAATGCTTTATATCCGAGCTGCAATCCGCTTTCACTCCTTTCTACGTCATGCTACTAATGCTGTGTGTCCGTTCCGCATCCAATTCACTTCCTCCCTGTGTCCGTTTTCCGCTGGAGCGGATTTGAGTTGTGCGGATGTGCAGCGGATGCACAGCGGATATAGCGGACGCGTAATGGATGTTCCTGTATGCGTAGCGGATGTATAACGGACGCGTTGGATACTTCATCCGCTCAAAAAGTTTTGTGCAGCTCAAAACTTTTTGAGCGGATGAAATCACAGTAGACGAATGCTGGGATGGATAGAGAGAATGAATCACGGATGCAGTGAGGACACAACGGATGCATCGCATTTTCCAACGGATGGCAAGCATTCTCTCCATTTTACATCCTCTTTGCATCCGTTGGTGCAATGTGACATGGGCTTAAAGAGCACAATGAGAGCAAAGGCCATAAGGTAACTATTGCTGTAATAGAGATGGAAACTCCATACCATTGTAAAGGTAGTAATTTTGCAGTTATTCCTAGGGTTGATATGCCATAAGATTGCATATATGAATAGTTCAAATTCTGAAGCATTTTCAAAGGCCATTTTGCAATGAAACAAAAGTAAATGGAGAGTTAATGAACCAACTGAGGACAGAAAGATCACCAGAACAATAAGTTGAGCATACATAGAAAATGGAATTGTTGGAAAATTATCGAGAGATAAATAGCAGAGCTATGATCTAACAGAAAATCTTGATGGTTGAAATATTCCCACTAGGTATCAGAAATTCTTAATATATAACTATAGATATGTTGCTTAGATATCCTAAGTAGTAATAACAGAATGACTACAATCTTCTGAGTGTTTATTGCTCCTCTGTTCCACAAAGAGGCATGAAATTCACAGAAATGCAATTTCACAATACTGTGAATTGTGCCATTACACATCAATTAAACACCAATTACTCCTCTAGAAAATTATCATGAATCGACTGTACACCTGTTGAAATAGTTGACTCTGTAAATTCTCTATTAATAGAAACTGACTAAAATAATGAGAATTAAATCAATATATATCAGGTATAATTAATTACAAGAGAGGTATTTCTAGGAGTTGAAATTCTGGCTGCAAAATTACTATTCTGGGTGGAATTTTGCCCAGCAGACTTAATTTCCTTAGAGGCATTTTGGTGAAGTGATTAGCTAGTTGTATCACTTCTCTCTTTCTCTGGATGTCCCTCCCTACCTAAGCTGGACCTGAAAAATCAGTGCAGGCTGTGACTGAAGATGTGTTACTTCTAAATTCTAAGAGCATATGAGTAAAATATTTATAGCTTATGTTGAACTATTTGTGATAATTTCCAATTTCCAGGCTTTTGAAGCAGAAGAGAACATTGGAGTAAGCTTCATATTATAATTTTTAATTGAGGAGGATTTTTATTATGGAAATTATTTATATTTATATTATGGACATAAATTATATTATCATTTCTAGGCAATATAAGATTATCATTGTTTGTCCCAGTGAATATAGTATAGTCCACTGCCCTCCCACCCCTCAACTTTTTGGGCACTGGTTCCACTGGTTTTTCCGTGGACTGGTGTGGGCATGATTTCGTGTGCTGCCTGCTTCCCGTGGATGGGACTTCCCTTGTTTATGTGGCCTGGTTTCTGGCATACTGGGGACCAGTGGACTGGGGGTTGGGGACCCCAGGTATAGACCATAATAGAAAGGTGCAGTGATCCAGTGAGCTTGCACACTCATATATATAACATATTTCAGAAGTACCCTAAACCAGATAGGTCTCTTCCAAGAATGGTGCATCAGCCACAAAGGGCAGCTGTGCAAATCCAGGAAAAGTTCCTATTGCTTTAACACGCAATACAGGTGCTGTGTATCAGAATGGGACAACTTGCCATGACCAACTCACTGTGGAACAATTCAACGATTCAATTTAATTATTTAAAATAATTTTTAAAATATTTAAATTTTGGTCATTCACATTTCATTTTGTCCCTCCTTTGATGCCTTTTCTTTAATGATTCTATTCCACCATTTGTTCGATATTTGTGCAACTCCTATCCTGCAATGAGTTGTTCCATGGTGAGTTAGCCCTGGCAAATTGTCCCGCAGCGAGTTGGTTGCAGCTAATTGACCATAGCAAGTGGGCCACAGTGAGCTATCCTAGACCTACTATATGGTTGTTCCCAAGCCAGTGATGAGATTCAATTTTGTTTACTACCAATTCAGTTGGTGTGGCTTGGTGGGCATGGCAGGGGAAGGATATTGTAAAATCTCCAGTCAGAAGTGGTATTTGCCGGTTTTCCGAACTACTCAAAATTTCCGCTACTAGTTCTCCAGAACTAGTCAGAATCAGTGGTGGAATTAAAATTATTTTACTACCGGTGCTGTGAGTGTAGCTTGGTGGGCGTGGCAAAGGAAGGATACTATAAACTCAGAGGTAGTATTTGCTGGTTCTCCAAACTGATCAAAATGTCCACTACTGGTCCTCCAAAACTGCTCAGAATCTGCTGAATACTATCTCTGCCCCAAGTGCTCCAAATCCCCTTTTGCCTGGAATGCAGAACTGTGTACAGCTTTAAAGCATAATAATAAGGACTTTATTTCTTACTCTGCAGATTTGGGCACAAACTCTTACTCTTATCTAGTATAAATAACATAGAACCCATTGTCCACTCACCCATTTACATACTATCCATATTTTTTATAATAAAATATGGAAGAAGTTTCCTCTCTATGGAAACATGCAGATTTTAAACCTGAACTGTTTTTATTAGGGAAATCAGAAAAACTTGATAAAAGAAGTATGTATTTAGTGTTACATGTTTTAACAGCAGCGAGGATTATCTTTGCACGATATTGGAAAGATGAAGAAACACCTCAAGATGAAGAGATAATTAAGAAGATATTAGACTGTGCAGAAATGGACAGACTTACGTTGAAAATTAAACAGAAAGAAAACACAAATTTGGAATTTATTTTACCAGTGGTTGGAAAAAAAGGGGTGGAGATTAAGAATGTAATCTATATTGTTAAGCAAATTAAATATCCAGACAACATGATTTATTAAACACTAATAAATGTAAACAATAGAAAATTAATAAAATTTATAAAAATAATAATAAAATAAAACCTGGAAGAAGGTTGAGGAAGGGGCAAATGAAGCAGCGGGGAGGCTGTTCTGCAAGCACCTTGGTAGCACCTGCTTGGAAAGAATAATATAATCAATTTTCATTATTTTCAGATTCCATATTTGTGAATTTGCTTCCTCACTAAAATTTATTTGTAATCCCCAAATCAATACAGGTAGTCCTTGATTTAACAACCATTCATTTAATAAAAGTTACAATGGCATTGAAAAATTGTGATGTGTAACTGTGTTTCACATAACCATTGCAGCATCCCCAAGGTTACGTGATCAAAATTAAGATGCTTAGCAACCTGCATGTATTTATGACAGCTGAAGTGTCTCAGGGTCATGTGATCATCTTTCACAATCTTCTCACAAGTGATCAGTGAAGCCAGATTCATTTAACAATCCTATTACTACTTTAACAACTGCAGTGCTTCATTTCATAACTGTGGCAAGAAAGGTTGTAAAATGAGGCAAAATTTACTCAACGACTGTCTTGCTCAGCAATGGAAATTTTGGGACCTGTTGTGCTTGTAAGTCAAAGTCTACATGTACTTGTAGTGCATTCATGGCCATTTGTGGACACATAGCAAACCATTTGAGTTACCTCATATGCACATTCACAGCTGAGATTGAAGAAGGCAATGCACTGCCTTCTTGCTTCAGCTCTGATAATGTGTTGGCCTATTGAAGTAGCCCAGACAGAAAACACAATCACAAGTACTTGCTCCTGCTATGTCCTGTTTTTTTTAGCCTGGTACCTTCACCACACCAAGCAAGCTCACTTATTGTACTGATTGGGTTACAAAATTGTTCTGACCAAGACTTGCATGAACCTAACCCTGGGTTTCCTGTAGAAACAATGGTTAAGTATTTTCCCATTCAGTATTTTTGGCAACTTTATAGAACTACTGCAAATAACAAAGATTGATTGTAATTGTGGACATATAGAGGATTGAGATCTGCCTACTTGGAGATCAGCTCCAAACAAATCCAACAAATTTTATTGGTTGATAGTTGGAATATCCCTCACATCCATCTTGTAGATAATTCTGTGGTTTGACCTTTCTCAGCAATTCATCTAACAGAATATATTTTCCCCCAAACAATTCCCTAAGAATTTAACAGAGAGGATGGATGGATACTTTTGAAATTTAAAGGCTGTTTGAAGAGGCTGTTTGCTTGGTCAAAGTGAATCTTTTTTATAACGCCTAACCTGATTTCCTTCATCCAATTATCTTCCTGGCTAATCTTATTTCCAAACAATTTCTCCCTCTTTCTCTTTTTTTGACTCCCAAAGGCAGCTATTTCTTCCCCCATCAGAAATCCTGAATTTTCCCCTTTCCTTCTGCTAGGAGGAGAAAAGAGTTTGCACTTGAATGTTTCTCTGTGTAAGACAGAATAATCAATGTATGCAGATTTAATTTTGTAAATGGGTACTTCATTTTACAAGCAATTAATTTTAATCAGTAATTCAGTGAGCATACTTTTTTCCTCCATCCTGGCCTTACCTTTCTTGGTGGATGGATTCTGACAGGTGTATATAAACATTCATACATAGGATACATACAATTGTGTCATAAGCGCACATTTACTTGATGGGGGTGGAGTCTCAAGATTGGTTTCAGCTGAAATTGGTAACCCAGGTTGATAAGATGGGGAAAGTAGATACCACACAGGTTTTCCCTGTCTGTCCTCTCTTTTGGAGATTCAGACTCGCCTTCCTTTCAGGCAAATACAACATGTACAGGCCCCGTACAGCACCTAAACAAATTATGTCATTATTTGCAGCTCTCCTTGAAGCACGCACACACACACACACAC
This sequence comes from Laticauda laticaudata, assembly GCA_004320025.1. NCBI lineage: Eukaryota > Metazoa > Chordata > Lepidosauria > Squamata > Elapidae > Laticauda > Laticauda laticaudata. The sequence continues at coordinate 3,533 of BHFT01034986.1, read as the reverse complement.
ACACACACACATATACACTCATTGCTTTTGGCTGATTTTCTTGGGTACAAAAATAGAACTGAGATCAGGAAAATGAATGAAGTCTAATTTGAGAGGATTGCAGGTCACAACACGTGAGTCCATTCCAAAGGCAAAAATAAGGCAAAAGATGAAATATGGGGCATATACCGTGTTTCTCAAAAAATAAGGCCGAACCTTTTTTTTTTTTTGACCCCCCAAAAAAGGCTAGCCTGTCTTTTGGGGTGACTTAATTCCCCCTCTTGCATCCTCGGGCAGGCGGTGGCAATGGCTTCGATGTTGACAGGCGTTGGTGGGGCACTTCGTATCGGGAGACCTTCTGTCACCATTGCTTTCCCTTCATCCCGTGCTGCCGCAGCGTTTAGAGCAACACCGTGGCGTTTGGCATAGCCACACGTGGCCAGCCAGGGGTGCTCCCTGCAACCAGAGCCCAGCAGAGACACGACGACTTCAGGCGCTCCTGTTGCCATTCCCCTTCACCTTCGAAGGCAAACCAATTCTTTTAAAGACTATGCCGTACTACAGGTATGACAAAGCCTCTCCTGCCTGAGAGGGCAGCCCAACCCATGTGGGGAGGCGAATCTCGCCGGGCTGCAGCGCAGGATCGGCCCACCCCTGGGAGAAGCGCCCAGCTACCATCCCTGCCTGGTGCCGGGCAGAGCGCGAAGAGCTTCACCTGGGGCACCCAGCACAGCTGACAGGCAGACCCTCTCCTGCCGGTGGCGGAGCTCTCGCCAAGGCAGTGAGTGCCTCCCCACCAGGTCCTCTGCTCATCCCACCAGGGCTGCGCCAGGGTCACGCCAGAGCCGTGTGGGCTGGGCAGAGCCGGGAAAGCGAGCCACAGGTACGCGCCTGCCTGCCTGCCAAGCGAAAGAACCAGGCGAACCCGAATCGAGCTTGGCTTCCTTCCCAAGTCCCTCCAGCCCGAACCCGAAGGGGCCACCAGGAGAGGCCACCTGAGGCAGTGATGGCACCCACCCATTTGTGGACAGAGAGGCAAGGCGACGGCCTGTGCCGCGTCCTCCTCCGAGCTGAGCCCCGCTGAGTGAGAGCCTCTGCTTGATGCCTGTGCCACTGCAGTGTTTGGAAGACCAAGATAAAGTTATGGGGTCCATGGTGCTCTCTGAGCTTGGCTGTTGTCTTGCAGACATTTTATTACCCAACTAAGTATCATCATCAGTGCATCAATAGTTGGGTAATGAACCATCTGCAAGAAAACAGCCAAGCTCAGAGAGGACCATGGACCCCACAGTTCAACCCTGAGCTACATTCTCCTTTATCGATGTCATCTGGCTTTATCTTGTTTCACCATCTTCTAGATTCCACAAAGTACGCATGGTATGCATAGTGCGCATGATGTCTGGATTTGGTTCTGATTATTCATCTTTCATATTCATTTTTAATATGAAAACAGTAGAAAGTGGTTGAATTTGACTAACTCTATTAGTAAAACAAAATTACTCAGTCTGGGATTAAATCAAAGATTAGCCACCCATAATCAATTTTTCTCTGGTTTTATTTCAGGCTACCAGATCTGGGCTGTAAAACTCCAGTTGTGCACAAAATGTCAGCAAAAATCTACTGTACAGTGTACCATAGTTAATTCTAACACGTTTCTGTCATCCAGGCCTATGCTAGCTACCAATTCCCATGTTCTTCTTTGTCTACAGAAAATTGCCTTTCCTTTGGCCTATATGAACACTTAGAGGGGAACCATCTTCCAGCTGAGCTAAAGAAGATTAACTACCCCAGGAGACAAAAATAATTTTATTTATTAATAATCTACTCTGCTTTTTCCTGCTTTAAAGGAGTCTCATATCTCTGAAACTTTCCAACCATTTGCAGAAGAGGAAAGCAGAAGATTAGAAGGTGTGGGCCTTGTTCTTTGACCCACCATTTTGAAAAGGCACTCAAACAGAATATGTAGTAGCTGCCTTTCCAAATCAGTTGTAGGACAGAAAAAGATTAAAGAACGGAAGCAGGCAGGGCTAGAGGAAATATCTGTGGCTTCCTTCAAGCAGAGGCAGAGGAACTGACATTCGCCAGAACAAAGGCTTTCTACCTACAGCTGCAGGAATGATTCTGCAAATACTTGATTCACACGTGCAGGAGGCTCTTCCTGTTAGTTTCAGAATGAAGAGAGTCAATAAATTCAGCTACAGATGCTCATATTTTAGATACGTAAAGATATATTGTTTAAATCCATCAAGAACAAAAACTGGTTTTTCCATTCTGTAACCAGGAAATGAAAATTCAAATTGTAAGAGTACACAGCTAGATTATTAGAAGAAAATTAGGGCAAACTTGTTTGGAGAATATGTAGCAGATGGGCTGGAAAATGGTGGCTTTATGTAAAGAAATACTTCTTTATATATAGATATCCTAGAAATCTGGAACTGGATCTGATCTATGGAAGAAATTTATGTATCCACAACATTCAGGAGGTATCAGGAAATGGGGCTTAATGAAATAATTGTTGGAATAATTGTTCTTTCCATTTAACCATATTCTCCCCTAGAAGTAGAAGTAAAAGATGAAGTGGGGAGCAATTCATGTAGTGGGTCACCTGATAGATATTTTTTTCTTTGCTCCTACCCAGAAAGATGCAGGTTAGTTGAACTGGCAGGATTTATTTATGCTTTGTCTGATTTGGAAGGGCATATCCTGCAACACACATAGATACTCCAGTATGCATTTCTTTACAAGGGAAGCTCAGTGATACTACTGTGTTTTCTTTTTGCCCTTAAATGACAAATTATTGGCGAGTCTGAGTCAGCTCAGCTAGTGCTCACTTAGAAGGATCAGCTTCTACTAGTTTGATAGGGACCTAATTGTGCTGGAAGAAAGAAGATAAAGTTGCTAGATCAGAAAACCTCTTTGTTGCCATTTTAGGGGTCTTCTAGGTTTTTTTACAGCCCAGATTTTATTTGGGATGAAAATGGTCATGTAGCTTCTTTAAAGAAAGGCAAGCAGCACAGTGCAGAATGTAGTCCTCTTTAGTCTAAGACCAAATTCCATATACGGCAGGAATGAAGAATTTGTGGGCCATTGGATGATGCTGAACAACATCTGAAAGCCATGTAATTACGTTGGGAGCAAAAAATCAGCAATTTACACAAACAGCAGAAAGTAAGTAGTTTTTAAGTGAATCTGACTTCTGCTATGAATTTGCTTTTCAGAAGCCTGCTGGGAAGGTTACAAATGGTGGTCGCATGACCCTGGGATGCTACAACCATCATAAATGCATGCTGGTTGCCAAGCACCCAAATTTTGATGATGTGACCATGGGGAGGTTGGGACAGCTGCAGGTGTGAAGATCACTTTTTCCAGTGCTGTTGTAACCTGAAACAGTCACTAAGTGAATGGTCATTAATTGAGGACTGTCTATACTCGCATTATGCCCCACTCTCTAGACTCCTCTCTGCACCCAAGCAGCGAACTGTTCCTTTCACCCTACTTAAGCCCCTGTCACACAGCACCAACGGATGGAAAGAGGATATAAAATGGAGAGAAAC
>BHFT01034985.1:0-61156 GCA_004320025.1 Laticauda laticaudata | reverse complement strand
CCTTTCCGTGTTATCCGCTCTGGTTATGCAAATTTTTGCCCCTTTTGAGAGCGGATAACAACAGATGGAACATTTTTATCGTCCGCTGTGTCCTTTTTACAAACATTTTGCATCCGTCGGCCAGTGTGACAGGGCCTTTAGCAGTGTGCAGAGTTTGTCTGGCATACTATATTCCAATGATTGCATCTCTATGGCTCTTTTATATAGATAGAAATTAGATAGGTCATTCTATCTATCTATCTATCTATCTATCTATCTATCTATCTATCTATCTATCTATCTATTTCAATGATGCATATATGCAGAGTCATATAGATGATATAACTTAGTCTTCTGCTTCTATGTTCTTTGAAACAAAGAGAAACACATTACAGTTGGCTATATATCCCTTTTTCTTGAGAGAAGAGATTATGCAGCTCTGTCACAACAGCCAGCCAACTGAACGTTTGGGGTTATTTAAAATATTTGATTTCCTCATGATCTCACATATGAACAAATGTTGAGGTCTATATTTCTTCTTCCCACAGTTATGATCATGCCAAACCTTTTTCTCAAATATGAAGATCCTTCCCCAAAAGAGCTTTAGGGATACAGGTTCCTTAAAATTTATTCCTGAACTATCATGTTTTAAGGGCTTGGATGTCATTTCAGTCGTAATTAGTCACTTAAATGACTAATTTAAATGACCTGTCAGGGCTACAACACAGTTTAAATCATATTATCTGTTTCTTCAACTAGTTTATAAAAGCCTAACTTAGGTGAATACCTTATTTCTGGCAACCACACATTGTTCTCATGAAATAAGCTGCTTCTCTCCTCTACCAATTTTGTCCTGATCTTTTACTAAGGGCTGAGGATTCATTTAAGAACTCTATTCCTGCTTTTGTACAGGTGTGGCCATTTTATCCCATCCATGACTACCATTCATGCCTCCTGCCAATTATCTCCCAGCCATTCCTCATTCTGAAGGACAATTAGAGATTGCAAATTACAGATAAATATTTATTTTAGGAAATTTTGAATAAATTGAACATATGCAACATAATCTCTAACTAGTGGCACTGTGTTTCCAATCACATTTTTAAATTATTTGAGCAAAAGACATATCAATTTTCTAGAATTGCAAGGGTCTAGAATATTCAGCTAAAACATATCCTGATTTAATAATCTATTCAGATGCATTTGTATCTATGTGTGGCTTTATGTCAGTCTTGACTCCTCGACAAGTCCCTGCAGTTTTCTTGGCAAGGTTTTTTGGAAATGATTTTCCCTTGCTTGCTTCCCACAGCTGAGAGTGACTGGCCCAAGGTTACCAAGCTGATTTCGTGCCTCAGGCATGATCTCCATGTTTCTAGCCTAATGCCTTAACCACCATACCAAATTGGCTCTGGACTATTATCAACATTTAAACTATTGAATTCTTACTAAACTTTAAAAAGGTAAAGGTTCCCCTCGCACATACATGCTAGTCATTTCCAGCTCCAGGGAAAGGTGCTCCTCTATGTTTCAAAGCTGAAGAACCAGCACTATCTGAAGATGTCTCCGTGGTCATGTGGCCGGCATGACTAAATGCTGAAGGCACACAGAATGCTGTTACTGTTCCACCTAAGTGGTCTCTATTTTTCTACTTGCAATTTTACATGCTTTCGAACTGCTAGTTTGGCAGAAGCTGGGACAAGTAATGGGAGCAGTGCTAGAGATTTGAACCACCAAACTGCTAACCTTTCTGACCAACAAGCTCAGCGTCTTAGCCACTGAGCCATCACATCCCCTTTTATTAAACTTACAATCATCCAAAACATATTATAATAAGGTACTTTTTGTTTTTTAAATAAATGATTTTAACATATTGCTTTTCACAAACAACCAAAGAGCACACGTTAGGGTAAGGAATGCACAATTGTGGTGTCTCTTGTTAATAAATGAATGATTAAAAATCGAGGGATGCCTTTTACAGTCTTAAGAAAAGACAATTCAGCAACACTTTTTTCAGATATTGTTTAAGGGGGGTGACTGCAAATATAAATATTATTTTGAATAATATATCCAAAATATCACTATATGAAGAGCTGTGTATCTATCTGACATGGAAGCAAAAAAAAAATTGTCCTTCAGTGTTTTATATACAACACAATTCCCAATTTACAATGTTATATTGGTAAATGTTTGTTTTCTCTTTATTTAAGTCTCTTAAATAATATTCGAAGCAATATTATTCCTTGTGGTCAAGGTTTAAGGAAATTTTTAGAAACTCAATCTGAAATTGGTTCCTCTATGTGGTCATACAATATAGTTTTCTTTTTTTCTTTTGTTTGCTTCTATGCTTTTCGTTCTGTTTTAGCTGTTCATCCACTGGAGTATCTGAAAACCTCCAAGGCAACAACCCAACCTATTTCACAAACATTTAACAGATGCAGGAGAACATCTTGAAGAAAATGTTTTATTTAAGATCACAATATTATCACAGATGTACTGCCATGGTTTTAGATTGCATAAACAGATAAAAAGGCATTCTGGCAGCTCAATATTTATAACTTATTTGTCCCTAGGTATGCCAGGATATCTATTATATTTTTTTTCTTGCTGGATGTTAATAGTTATAGTTTTTAAAAAAAGATATAGTCAAGTGAAAACATTGCATGATGTGTATTCTGAAAAATATTGTGAAAAGGAAGCTCTTTAATTGCTAGCATAGAAGTTGGAATAACAATTGCCTCAGAAGCCCAAAGGTAATAAAGTTATATTTCTTCATGACTGACACAACAAAATAACAGTGTTGGGAAGGGCTATGATCAATAATAAGATAATTATTGCTGTCTATACTCCATTTGATTTCTCATCACAGTTTGCCATAGGTATACAGATATTTCTGACTCCAGGTCACACTTTCACACATCATGAACCTTTAAAGATACTATCCTAAAAACTGGGACAGAGAAAAGTCCTCTGATGATCTTCTTGGGTCAGTTGAAAAGACTGAGCTGAAAGGATAAGTGAAAGTCTATACATCTATCTAAAAACATGGAGCTATATTTTGGGCTACCTTAACTTAGTACCAAACCATTGAACCATTTCCCAAATGAATAGTCCTCAAAGCCAGAGGTGGTATTCAGCAGGTTCTGACCAGGTCTGAAGAACCGGTAGCGGAAATTTTGAGTAGTTTGGAGAACCAACAAATACCACCTCTGACTGGCCCAACCCACATCTATTCTCTGCCTCCAGAGTCTCAGCTTATCAGCTGGTCCTTCTTTTGTTGCCCTGCAGAGGAGAATAGAACTGGAAAGAAGGTTAATGTGGTGGGGAGGGAATGGAGATTTTGCAGTATCCTTCCCTGCCATGACCACCAAGCCACGCTAACAGAACCAATAGTAAAAATGTTTGAATCCCACCACTGCTCATTACTTAGTCAAAAGCAGATGGCATTAGATAGGCTTGTATCTCAGCAAGTTTGCATAGGAGGTTGCCTGAACACACTGTGTAGAGGCTCCACAAGAAACTGCCCCAATCTCTACACTCTGCATTTTTAAAAAAGAAAAATACAAAAGAAGCAACTTTCTCACCTTTCTGGATGTTAAGAGACAAAGTTATTTCTTTGCTGCTATTTCAGATTTCTGGAGTTTCCATACATTGAATAGAAAAGCCATAAATGACATATATTCTGTCCAAAGAAGAAAATTCACATTCATTAAAAACATGCTTCATGGGAAGTGACTGCTGTCTTATAATGAGCACTTCAGAAGTCCAGCTTTTTGCTCTAGCTATGGAAAATGACATGTTTACCCAAAGCAAAAACAGAAGGTGAGGTAATAACATTGTGTTATTTTTTTTAACTAAAATCTTATTTTTAAACCTTGATATTTGTTGCAGTTTTTTTAGAGCTTCTTAAAAATTAGAACACATTTTTTATCTACTAGTCACTACAACCAAATCCTTAAAGCAGGATGATTGTGTGTTAATATCAACTCTATAAATGAAATCCAGACTCCTTGTGTGGAGTTCTTAACATTATTTCTTTTAAGAAACACAGTGTGTGTGAGAGAGAGACAGAAAAAAAGAGAAATAAGAGGGAGAGACATACACAAAGAGAGTAGATGAAGTTGAATGAGTTAAAACTCATATTTATTAAAGTATAGGGGGATTTCTTATTGCCAAGTAGGCTATCTATTTTATTTTACTTAACTGTGCTACTGAAGCTCTGTGGCATGTGACTTCTTACAAATCAATATGTCTCTTGCAGTGTAAACAATTCAGTTATTAAGATTCTTTAGCATATTTGTGATATTGCTCAATTGCTTATGAAAAAAAAATCTTTATTTTCCCTTTTACCACTTCAGGTGTTGAGCTAATGAAAAAGAAATAAAAAAACAACCCCCCAAATACAGCCTTAAATTTCTTGAGCATTATCTGCAAAGCAGGGATGCATTTTAAAACAGACCAAATAACCTTGGATGCTTGAAGGAAGCTAAGAAAATTATACTTACATGAGAGTGGAAAGGAAAGGGAGAGGGAGAGGAAGAGAGGAAGGGAGAGAGAGGGAGAGGGAGGAAGGGAGAGACAATGCAGTCCTTTTCTTGCCCTGCTACTGGTTGACAAGAAGCATATCTGTCTCATCTGAATTATGCATTGATCTTTTTTCCATTAGGTCCATGGTTAATAACAAATACAGGTTGGGGATTTCAAAGTTTTCTTAGAATTTATCTGTGAAGAATTTTAGTTCTGAGTGGAAATGAGTTTTTGGATCTCAATATTATCTGTTTAAAAAGAAAGTATCTTATATGATTTTCTTACAAGTCAGACCTATGTAGTTTTATCAAGCTGCCCCTATGCTTTGATGCTATCAGACTTAAACAAATAAAATTTGGAGTTCCAGGAACAAACATGTTGTTCTAAGAGCATTTGACGAATGAAATATTGGGGTAATGTAAACATTATCTTATTTTATCCAACCAAAAATGACTAATCAAGAAAAGAGAGTTCTAACAATGGTCAATTTTATTAATATATTACAAATGATATTTATAATTCCCATTATAAATATATTCACCAAATGAATATCAAGCCATTATGATTCTTTACAAAATAATCATCAATGTTTCACTTCCAATGGAGTGAAAGGATTGCTTCACTTTGTGAAACAACTGAAAATGTATATAATAGATATTTCTTGTATTATAATAGATAATCCTTGTCTTCAGGTAGGTTTCTTTAAAAATTGTCTGAAATCCTAGAGGGAGTGGGCTACTGACCTTTATAGACTATAGTCTGACTGGTTATATGGAAGTTTTCCCATATTCCTCTCTGAGCCCAGATATCCTTTCCCCCCCAAAAAGAAAGAAAGAAAGAAAGAAAGAAAGAAAGAAAGAAAGAAAGAAAGAAAGAAGGAAAGAAAGAAAGAAAAAGGGTGTGAGGTCAATAGTAAGGTGAAAGTTTTTGGGGTTTGGGGAAAAAAACCACAGAGTCAGGTAGAATATTCCAGAGATTGACCCCTCTGTTGCTGAAGTCATATTTCCTGCAATCAAGTTTGGTGCGATTAACCTTGAGTTTGTATCTATTGTTTGCTCTTGTGTTGNTGTGAAATATTTCTGGACTTTCTCAACTATGCTAATATCAGATACGTAATGTGGGTTCCAGACTGATGAGCTGTATTCAAGTATTGGTCTAGCAAATGTTTTGTATGCTCGAGTTATTAGTGTAATATTACCAGAGAAAAAGCTATGTAGGATTAGGTTAACAACTCTTAATGCCTTTTTGGCTATATAGTTACAGTGGGCTCTAGTCTACTGTAGATCATTTGAGATTGTACTGTATTGTAGTGTTGTGTTCCTGTTGTGGATTAAATAGCAAAATACATATGACAAAAATAGCCAGGAAGCTATGTATGCCAATTACAATATTCTCTGTTGCTGTTTTGTCATCCTTAAGGGAAATATCCTGTAGATGTCCAGGATAGTCCTCATATGCCACATTTGAGCTCCATGGAAGGAATGAGGGATCCAAGCCAGTTTCTACAAACATCAAGTCTTCCATCTTTGAAAGTTCTACCTGGATTTTGGCATCACTTTCAAGTTGGAGCAATCTTCCTTGGCTCCATGCTGTTATCTGGGATGGACAGCTGAGCCTATTTACTTGCAGCTCAGCTGCAGCAAAGGAATGATTGGAACTCCTCCCGTTCCCATTTATTATATATGGATATAATATTGGATTTTATTAAATCCAAACTGTGAGGTGGAAGCAGATAAAAAATCACCAAAAGATTCGTTGATCCAAGGAAAACAAGGTTTTATTCACAAGTGTCCTGCAGAGACGGGTTCCCCTCAGGCATTGAAGGAGACACAGAGCAAAATTCAGGCAGCATTTTTATCCCCCTCAGTACGAGGGCTTGGTCACATTCTTTCTGTTTTCAAATTGAATACATATATTTCGAAGGTTCATACTAGCTCCCTATCTACACAGCAGTTACACGGTTCTGACATCTGCACACAACTTTATTAAAGTTCCCACATTGTTCTACAAAGCCTTAGTCATTGTTTTTTCTCTTGTGCAACAAACTGGAAGCACTTTTCTTATTTAGGCAGAACTACTGAAGTTATGAGAACACACTCTATCAATTCATGGGCCATCCAACATGGCTTCCGTTCTCTGCTGCACAAAATCCCCCCTTTTTTTTTCCCTACTTGTCTCAAATTCAAAGAGCAGATCCTCTGCTTCTTTCAGGGTGATTTCTCTCTGATATATCATTAGAGGTTCTGTTCCTGCTTCTTCTCAAATCTTGACAACCCAACGATTTCCTATTTCCCACACGTTGTTATTTGCACCAGAGGAGACCACTGAACACAACAACCACAACAATACACAGCATATAATAATCAATATAATCCCATTATGGTAGATCTAAACCAAGTGGAAACTGGAAGCCAAGACCTAGTGCTCCCCACAGGTCAGGCAATGAAGGAGTCACCTCTTTGTGATAATGGATAGAGCGAATACGGTTTTCATAACTTTTACTGTCTTTGTAATATTGGGTTGGAAATCATTGGATGTATACACAGCAATGTGAATGGAATCAGAGCACACACACAACCCTTTTGTAGCTAATACAATGTCTAAACGCTACCTATTTTGTTAGAGCAAACATGTCTTATCTTCAGAAAGCTCGGTGTTAATCATTTTAATATATCTTATTGTATCATTTGAACATTGTTACCGTAGAAGTTATTTTAGAATATGTATATCTCGTAGTTCATGGCTATCCCAATGTGTTATTAGACCACGGGAGAGATTTGGGTCCAGAGTCTCCGGGAAGGCCAGATTCTGGCGTCATCTTTTATTACGTATCCGGCCTTGGGGAAGGCCATCAAGTTTATATATACCGGTATCACATAACCGAGTGAACTGTGCCACCCAGTAAGGTGCATCTCCCTGGTATGCATATTTCCCACACCAATACCCACCTAAAGTTTTCCATAGCATAGGTCTGTTGTGATGTTCAGGTCCATTGATCATATCTTCAAAATGCCATACACATTTGATACTGATCTTGATTAAAATAATTCTAATATGAGAAAATCTTTGGCTATAGCTATGGTTACTCCAGGATGTGGCTATCAAAAGTCTTATTACATTTTTCTTCCAATCTCCTAAAGGAGCCCTCTAGTTTCATTTCTCCTAAAACACAACATACGCCGTTTTCCCTCAAAATGAACAAAAATCCTTCCTGTTATATTCATTCTACAACCATATTTTTCTGTCCCGTGCCCCTGTGGTCTTTCGTCTGTTCTGATCAAGGGAATTTACGTGAGGATTAACCTTCACCTGTTTCTTTCCTGGCAGGTTGCATGCATAACCAGCAATTGGTGATGTTCAAGGGGAATGTGAGGACTTCTTGAGATCCTTATGAATCACATTGATCATCGCCACAAGGTCCGTTCCCAAGTCACCTGCAGGTCCAACATATTGTGAACTTCTTTGATGTATTAGTGTAATATAGGTTGCAACAAATAATCCTTCCAGAGTTCAGTGCCGACATCTGCCATAGGTGGTATTCGATGCTGGCTATTCTCTTCAAATGGTTACCTTAACTGGCTCCGACCCATTTTCACGACCTGGGTAATTGCCGTTCCACAGGTTTTTATCTGGTTCTGGTGCTTTTCTTGAACTCTGCATGTAATTGCATCCAGACCTCCTTAGCCCGAGTACAGAGTAAGGAACTGCAGATTCTATGCGGTCTAGTAGCACCTGGTACGGAACTTTCCCAGCTAGGGTTGATGCAGTTTTTCACATCCTCCAAGTCATTTAATCAGGGATGCCAGTTCTCACCAGCCTCAGTGTGGGTGTTGGCTACCCTAGCCATCAAAGGTGGTCATTAGCAACCACACCAGTCTCCTGTTTTGTGAAGAGAAAAGCAAGAAGACCAAGACAGTCCAGCAAATATTTCGAAGGAACAAGTCCCTGAACTCTGGTATCGGATTGCTAGTTTGGCCAAATAGGGTCTCCCCTTATCAGCATTTCAAAAAGGAGAAAACCCTGTGTCTTTCCTGGACAAGTTCGATCCTGACCAGAGCTAAGGAAGAGTTCTTTGTCCATGGCAAGCCATTTTCACAGTTGTAGTTTGGTCAAGTTTCTTCAGTTCCGCGTTTGCTTTTTAATTTTTCCACTGGATTCAGGATGCCTATGGCGTGTGTAATCCCATTTCACCCCCACCACCTCCATTCCCTTTGCAGAACCTTTTGGGTGAAGTGAGTTCCTTGGTCTGAAGATTATTGCTTCTCCATCATTCGATATCACGAGGATATCATACGTTCTAGTAAGATCACTTGGTTACTGTGGGGAAGCTGTGGAATCTTCTGTGGGATAAGCCTCTACTACTTCGCACGCCCGGTTAGTTGAGTTGTGATCACAAGCAGGCTATTTCCAACCCCCCTTTATCTTGGCAAACTCAGTGAAAATCAATTTGTGCTACTCTGAAAAAGGCACAACCCCACTAAGGGTCTTGTGCCCTGCCACATCTCCTTTCTTGCGTGCCGCTTCTTATTTACTTTCAGAACAAATCAAAACATTTCCAGCAGATGCTCTGAGCCGTACTGTCCACATCCTTCAGAACTTCCAATAGTGAGGTTTACAGACACATCGACCGAAAGGCCTACCGTTCACATTCCTCCTCTCATAACTGTTCTCCGCAAATGTTCCCATAACAATGGGTGACACCACCTTGAACTTCCCTCCAACGTCTTCACACTCCCATCTGGGGTTTTGACACATCCTCTTTCTCCGACTTCCAACCTTTTCCTTTTTCTCTGGCTCCCATTCCTCCTCGTCGTCCTCCTTTTCCAGTATTAGCGTATATCCAAGATACCATTAACCAACTCTATCTCCCCTGGCAGCTTCCTTCGCCCATTCTATGTTGTGTCTGCCCACTTCGATTCCCACAAACCTCCAAGTGTGTTTCCCTTCTTAACTGTGCACATCACATGGACAATTGAATTACTATGGCTGGGGGGTAGATTTCTGCAATGTCCGTCTAAGGGTTTGCTCACTACATTAACTGGCATTGCATCTATTTGCGTGTCACCAATCTGCCTTGATAATACTCATATTTCTTTCCAGGATTTTCCACCAATACCGTACCGGGTGGTGCAACGTCACCACCCCCATGCATTACTTGGAAATCAGACCAATCGTGTACATGTCCATCCCCTCAGCCAATCCAGCGCTCTGGTCAGAGAGCAATACTAATTCACATTTCAGTGAGGCTGACCAGCAGCTGGAAAGTGACCCTTTCTCATATTACCATAGGCACCTCCGCTGGTTACTATTGCCAAACCCGAGTTTTCACTTTCCGTTTCTACTTCTGCTAGATCTCATCTATAAACGCACCTACTCTCCCTTCTCCAATAGGAGTCTCTTCCAAATCCTCTCTAACCTTCATCAATGAGATCCACTTGCAATAGACAATCATGCAGTCTTCCGGTTCCACGCCTTGCCTTCTCCCCTCCAAGGAATTCTTGATGGTTTAATTCTTGTCTGTTCCCTTATCACCACATTTCAGGACTGGTTCTCAAAATGGTTTTCAATACTTCAATATCCTCCCTTCGGTCATCCAAGTGGGGGTAGCCAGCTGGCTCAAACACCTGAGTTGACCTGATGAGGCGAAAGCAGCACACCAAAAGCTCCCCAAAGGTTAACTTTTTGGTGCATCTCCCACCACCAACATCGCTGTTGCTTGCCACAGTCCTGAAACACAAACTGCCATCCTTTCAAAACCGGCAATACAAGCCAAACACCTCGCTTAGGGAAGGCTACCGGCTGGTACTGCAGCCCCCATTCTATTGGCTATGGGCATGGCAATACTCCAAACTGCTGTTCCCATCGAGGCCACCACCGACCTGACGACAGTACAATAGAGACACGGTATTTCAGGTGTTGGGCAAGGCTAAAACCGTGGGAGCGGCGTTGACCAAAGACCTTCTTCAGCTCTTCCCACCTTTCAACTATCTCGCTCCTCCCATTCTATTGTGCGCTCCCTTTCCAGGGCAGTTCTAATGCAAAAGATTGTGCCAACATACTGTGAATTATGGTCTACCCAGATTCTACACATACCCAAAATCCCAATGCTTTCCGCATCCTCTGTCTATTGTTCCTTGGGACGAGCCAAGCTCATGATGTCGCCCTTCAACCCTTTCAGGGTCCAAAGGGACCTCACACCCTGGTTGAATGTAATGTCCCAAATATTTCACCTTTTTTTCAACAAACTGAAGCTTCTCTTTTGAGACTTTCAGCCCCTTGCTACCTTCAGCCAAGCATTCAACAGACTACACAGAAGCCGCTCTCACTCCTGCTCTTTCTCCCCAGTTAACAAGACAAGTCATCCACGTAACTCGAATTAGGTGCATTCCGTTTCTCTCTCTCAAACGATTCACCAATTTTTTCTTCCAACGCCTGTCCAAGTACAAACAAAAGGGCTCTCGGTAATATCTCCTCAGGAATGTACTTCCACCTCAACTGCTGTTCCTTCCACTCTCAAGATCATTTCCATTCAAAGGCAAAACAAGTCTCTCCTCCTCTCCTACCAAAGGACACGCCCAAAAGGCATCCTTCAGATCTATCACAGTAAAACCCATTTGATCTTTGGGGGGGATCCGCGCCCAAGATGGTATAGGGATTCAGGAACACACTGGGAATCTAGGAACCACTATTCCTCCATTGAATCCTCCTCAATACAATTAACCAATCATACTTCCCATTGTCCTTTGTTTGTAGTTTGCTAAAACCGGTGAATTGAACGGTGGCACATAGTAGGTTTCCAACATCCCTGTTTCAATAATCTGTCATCACTGCGTTTCAACCCTTCCCTACTCTCTTACCTCAGAGAATATTGATGGAGGTCCACAGTTTTAATTTATTCCTGGTTTGCTATCTTGCATCTGATGGGCTTAATTGCCATCCTACTAACCCCTTCACGCTCCTGCCTCACACATGCTGATGATATCTGTCTCTCTCATTCTTCCGTTGGTTAGCATACACATGCGGAACTTCCTTCCTTCTATCCCAACAATTCTATCTCAGCAAAAACATCACAACAAGTCTCTTCCTAGCAAGTTCACCCCCTGAATCCGGGAATATTACAATATTGACGGTTTCCAGTAACCACATCATTCCAATTCCAAGTGTCAACCTCTTCCAAAATCTTGACCTTCTGGTGGATTTCCTATCACCCCATTACCACCTTTGAAAGTCTGTTTATGGACCTCGCATCGGCTCCTCTACCGGAGATCGCATAAGATGTCCGGCTTGCCGCCGGTTCGATCAGCAAGAACAGCTCGTCCTGCTGTCAGGAACCGCACTAACACATTTACAGTTGGCTCGCCGCAGAGTCCCTCTGGGGAAGCTTGGGAACTCTTCCCTATCGTATAAGGGCATAGTCTTCGTTCCTCTTGGGTTTTGGGACATTCACAGCGGCAAAATGTTCCCATCTTTCCCAGCATCTGAAGCCAAGTTCTACTCTGGGACGGCCATTGAATCGACTAGCCTCCGATTACCCCCTGGCCTCCTCGCCTAACTGGGGTCTCCACTCCCTGCTGGGAGATCTTACATCTCTCCACCTTGGCCTCGGGATCTGACATCTGGGTCCTCCCTGTTTTTCCTAACTTCATTCTTGTTGCTGCCGTTTTGCACAAGCAAGCTACCATTCATCTGGGACTTCTGTAGTGGTTTGTAACTGATGTCTCAGTTGCACAAAAACTTGTTGGGATTCTGCTTCATCAAAATCTGTCATGCTTCGCAAGTATCAGTGCCATCCCTCTGTCTTCTGGATCTTGTTTCTGGATAGTTCGTGCCATGGCGGCTTTTGGTGGAGAATTGCATCTTCAGAGAGGTCTCGAAGGCAGGGGATTTCTGGCTTCCACTCCGGAGTACTTGCGTTAATGCCTTCATGGACCCTCGAGCACAGAAATCTCCCTGGCGGACTCATTCCTTTCCTATGTTATTTCAAATGCTTTGGTCAGTTTTTCCTTTGAGGGATGAGGCCAAATTTAATTCTTTCAATTGCATCATGTGTTTCATATCTCTCATGTGCTCCCTATGAGCGATATCATTGATGTTTCATTGGCATCGGCTATGGGGACACTTTGTGTCCTGACAGTCACTGCTCCCTTTGCCCTGGCCATGTCTCCTATCCCAGGCAGCCATTGCTGCCCTCCTAATGAGGGTTCCTCTTCTTCGGGGTGAAAAGGTGTCCAAGAATATACACAGTTACTTAGGTATTGGTATTCATTGAGGACCCCAGATAACATTTCCAACTGTTTGCCGTCCAGCTTCGTGAGCCATTCTCTCATGGAGTTATCGGAGAGAGGGTCTTTTTCAGATCCCGTAAACTCAGCATGATTTTATGGGGACAGCCATGAAAATAGGTGACTGGATTCCCTGCGCATTTCGATGATCGCCATTTTAGGCACTTCTCTGATGCGAAAGCCGACACGGGATTGGCCGACGCTTCCTCCTAGAGGCAAATTCTCTGTCTTGTGTAATTGAGGGCCGAGTCCCTTCTGAGCCCTGGATATGCAGAGTGGAAGGTGGAGCTGGAACTGGAGCCGGCAGGGTGGGCAAGGGAGTGGGCAGGCGGTGCAGGGGCCGGCAGGAGGCGGTGGTGCCTTAGGACTTGGCCGAGCTGATGCCTGGTGGTCCCCATCCAGTCCTTCTAGGTTTGCACTTTCCGTCACCGTTGCTGACAAACTGTCCTACTCTGTTTTGGTGGAAGCTGGACCTTCAAAGTGAGCATGAATAAAACCAATAGACGCTCAATGTCGACAATATGGGATGTTTTGCTCCTTCATCCGGTGTTTCACTATATGCTCTTTCACCTGAGTTATCCAGTAGCGTGCGTATTCCCTTCGGAATCCCAGTGGTTAAGGAAACTCAGGTCTACCTAGGGGATAACTTCGGACACGCTATTTTGCATAGGTAGATCATTTTCTTTTTCATCTTAGATCCGAGTGTAAGTCCTCTAGCGAGGGGCAACGGACCATGTTGTAATAGTTGACCCAATGCCGGGAGTCAGTCGAATCAGCCTTCTCGGGGTCTTTTTCTATCTCAATCCTAATCCCGTTGTACTGCTCTTTCTTGGAACGTTTTCCATCTTTTGCTTTGTCCCGTTACTCCCATTCTCACGCTGCGATTGCCAAATCGCCAATAACAATCTCCCGAGATTCTCAACTCAGGGATTTACATGTCGCTCACGTCCAGGATGTCCGGGGGCTGCGGGCTTGCCCGGGGTTTTAAGGACAGTATATCCCCTTCTTCCTATCCCGAAAGCGCAACAATACTCACCTATACACCCCTGGTCTCCCGGGAGACAAAAAGGAGTGGGGTGTCCCCACTGTCAGGTGAATTCAAGCAACAACTCCCGGAGCATTCAAGGCTGGCTTCTCTCTCTTTGTTTTCCAAGGATCGTCTGCTGAGTGCAGTTTACCCCGGGATCCAACTGAAGACAAGGGAGGCGGCCCCCTCTACAATGCGGAGGCCGGTGGCGCCACACTTACCGACCACAGTGCTCTTTTTCTCTCCCAGTCGGAAAGGATCTGGTTACAAGCAGATTCGCGAGATTGAGATCGATATGCATCTTCAGCTAGCGTCGTATGAGTTGCGCGCACACGTATAGTGAGGTGGCGAGACGAGAGATAGAAGCACAACACGAGACATCTGTCCGGAGAATTAAGACTCCTTATCGTTGTATTCCCAGAGGAAAGAGTACTAAGGATGTTCTTGTATTCAGAGATGATGACTGCCAGAGAACGGAGTCCCTCTCATGCATTGGGAAAGACATTTCAGGAAAGCACAATCAAAGTCCAGGGCGGCCACGTTGATTAGCACATTCTGTTTGCTCATCGCCAAGCAATCGGTCCTGTCAGTCGAGGGCTGGCTCACACTACTTTTGTTTTTCATTTGAGTACATATAATTTCGAAGGTTATACTAGCCTAACCTAATCTTAGCAAAAAGCAGTTACACGGTTTCTGACATCGCACCACTTTATTACAGTTCCCCATGTTCTAAGCCTTAATTTGTTTTTTTCCTCTTTGCACACTGGAACACTTTCTTAT
Source organism: Laticauda laticaudata (assembly GCA_004320025.1). Taxonomy (NCBI): domain Eukaryota; kingdom Metazoa; phylum Chordata; class Lepidosauria; order Squamata; family Elapidae; genus Laticauda; species Laticauda laticaudata. The sequence goes on along the minus strand of BHFT01034985.1, from coordinate 46,564 downwards.
TTAGCAGAACTACTGAGTTTTGAGACACACTTCCTTATTCAATTCAATGGGCCATCCAACATGGCTTCAGTTCTGCTCACAAAACTGAAAATGAATACAAAATAATATACAGTAAGGAAGAAAAAAAGAAATAGTAAAAAGCAAGAGAAAGCAAAAACTTCAAGGAAAGGAATATTTAAGAAAAAAATAAAAGAAAGAAAAAAGGTGAACAGGTTCTTCACAACTGTGCTAAGTACAAGTTGGATGGAAGCCATTTCCCATGCAAACTCTCACTTCACTGTGGCTTCCAATTCCTTGGCTGTGATTTGCTTTGCTAAGGCACCATGGCAGCTCCTTTTACTTGCCACTTGAAAGTAACTGGAAAAGCTATCAGGACACTTTCCTGCTGCCATTTTGTGCTTCCCGATAGGGCAGTGAAGGAAATCCTGGTCAACTTCTACATGCAATTCAAGGTGCTAATGTCTGTGAAGCTATACACAGAATAGGACCTTGTTATACACATAACCACCTGCTCCTGAGGGTATCAGCCTGTTTCATATGCTCTGACAAAAAGGTTGCCCTCTGGATCCCCTTACTGAAGCAATGTCATCTTATGACACAGGTGTCAGCCCCAGTAGCTTCTTCTGGAAGTTATCTTATCCAGGACTTTAAAAATGCTTCAAAATTGGCTTCATTTCATTTTCTATAAGCAACAATTCATGAGTATTTCATAAAAGTCATTTCCTAAACTTTTGCCCCCAGAGATAAGCCTTCTTGATTGTGGCTATGATCATTCTCCTGATATATGGATGAACTCAATCTTACAGGCCTTTAAGAAGGTTGCTAAGACTTGGCTCTTGTGTTGGCCTGCATTAGTTGAATCCTCAGTCAATGAAGATTTCAGATCTGATCACCATTTTATCATTTTTGTATGTTTTAATGAAATATGTTGTTTTATTTATTAATTATGATTTCTCTTTTTCTTTTTATATGATACAGAGTTTGTATGATACATAGTTTGAGTTGGATTGCCATATAAATGCTTCATTTAAAAAATGTGGAGGAAATATGATCCATGAATGCATTGTCTTATACATACTGACTACTAATGTGGAGTAAAAAAAAAGAACAACAGGTCCCTCTTTTCTTTATGGCAGGTGATGAAAGGTTCAAAAGCACATCAGTTTCAGTATTGACAAAATGTAATCATTCCGCACAGAGCCTTGGTGTTTATCTGACAGCATCATGTAAAGAATGAGTATTGAATTTCATCACTGCAGCCGTCAATTGGTTTTATTGTACAAATATTACCAAACCATTATTAAATAAATCGACGGGCCTAAATATGTTCTGAAGCCTCAGGTTTAAACATATTTGGGTGACAAAGCACATGCTTTGCATTTAGAAGATTTCAAGTTTAGTGTTTGGTATCTCCAGATACGGTTGGAATAAATCATTTCTGAAATCTTGGAAGAGCTAGCACAATCAATGTGAGCATCCATCTAATCACATTTGGTCTGTTAGATACATCTCCTGTCTTTTCTTCTTTCCTCCTGGATTCCTTCTCATTGCCATGCTTTTTAGTCTGATCACTCTTTCTTCCTTGACATGTCCTTGTCTTCAGGGAACAGGCATAATTTGAAATGTTAATTGAGAAAGAATGGCAGATAGTGCAGCCTTCATTCAGTACATTGGTATAGACACACTACAGATCAAAGGATCAGTATGTAAAGCAAGTTGACTGCTTCCCCTGGGATGATCCCAGGTTATAAAACCAGATCCATTCCTAGGTCTGTCTTTAACTTGAATTTAGCTATCAAGTAGTCAAATGCTTGTCTTAGTATACAGTGTGTCTAAATGTATATTACATTTCTATTCATAAAAACCACATAAGAAACACTTCCAAATACACTAAAACACCTTAAACATGCAGATAACACTAATACTAATAATATAGCAATAGTAAAAGTAATTACATATATTATTGAAGAATGTTTGTATGTATGTGCATGTGCACATACAATACATTACATTATTTTAATACAATATATTACATATAATTATAGTACCAGTAGTAATAGGCAACTTGGGTGCAATCTCAAAACATCTGGAGCATTTAACTGAACACCATCAGCATCAATCAATTGCAAAAAAATACTTGGAATAATTTATTCCCTGCAACAATACCTTTAATGCCATCAAATAACATTTTCCTATCCTGGGTCCTTGGAAAGGTCTCAATAGGTGTGATGGAAAGTAGTCCAGAGGGATAAGAGTGAGGGAGCAATGTGATAACATAGCTTGCAATTTTGAGTATGTAGGAAGAGGCCAAAGACAGATTCCACTGATGTCTTGCGTATAGGAAGGAACATCTGTAAGGTAACATTAGATGAACATTAATAATTTGATTATTAAAGATAAGATGACTACATCAGATGATAGGTCTGGTTGGTGTTGGGGGAAATTACTACAGAAAATAGTAATAGGAGGGAATGGAGATTTTACAATATCCTTCCCCTGGAGTGGGATGGGAATGGAGATTTTACAGTATCCTTCTCCTGCTACTCCCATCAAACCACTCCCACCAAGCCATGCCATGCTCACCAAGCCATGTCCACAGAACCAGTAGTAAAAAAAAATTGAATCCCACCACTAGTTTGTACAGAGCTTTTCATTTTCTTGTCAAAAATGGCCTTCTAGCAGTTGAGTCCTCATAATTGTATGGTAAATTTTAGTAAATCTCTCTGCTTATCTTGCTCCACTAACTTTGCCATCCCTACTTCTTTGAGATGAAAGTCTTTCGCTGAGTCTTTCATCAAAAATATTTTCAGTTCTCAAATTTGTTTGTCACAATTTTCTTTTTTAAATGCTATAATCTACTACTGTAGTTGCATTGGTCACTTCTTCAATATGGGAGACAAGTAACTTACATCATTTTCACTTATTTCTAATTGCACTTGACTATCAATATCAACCAACCACAGATTGTCTGGCTTCTGCAATGTCATGTCCTGAAAAACATGAGTGAATTATGGGTCCAATATGTTCACACGCCTTTCATATTTGACTGCTTCACTTCATCCCAAAATCAGTAATATTTTTGATGGCATCATAGATATAATACTTCTTTCAGAACTCCCTTAAGCTCATCACATCATCTTGGTGTAATGTGATCATCATGTGTGATCATCACATCACCCTCACTGCTTGTGAAAAAGTTTTAAGAGCCTTAAAGGAGGCTATGACTCTCTGAGTAGCAACATAGTGTTGGACAGTAAAAAATATTATCTTTATATTGGGGTGAAGGTTATCTGAACTGCTTGGATATCCAGATCCATTGTTAAGCACAAGGAGAAATTTGAAAGGGGCTTTCTTGGCAAGCAATAACATTCAGCAGCAGGGACAAATGGTTCAAGAACCAATCTTCAAATATGGCAATTGTATCCCAAATCTTGATGATACAGTAAAGTGCCCTTGGATTTAAGAGAGATGAGAAATTCTAGATATTGAAATCTCTGGATGCATTCCCTCCAAGCAATAATAGCAATAGCAATAACAATCAGACTTGAATACTACTCCATAGTGCTTTACAGCACTCTGAATAGTTTACAGATGTCAGCATATTGCCCCCAACAATCTGAGTCCTCATTTTACCAACCTTGGAAGGATGGAAGGCTGAGTCCATTCTGACCCAGTCACAATCAAACTCCAGGCAGTGGGCAGAGTTAGCCTGCAATATTGCATTCTTAGCCACTGCACCAACATGGCTCTTAATATTTAGTCTGTCCTTTGATTGGTGCACTTTTCTCCTCTTTTAAAATGTTGGTCCTTTCAGGCATTTTTTCCCCAAATAAGCCAGTCTCATCTATATGAAATATTTTAGCTGGCAAATAACTTCTTGCCTCAATATTTTTTTTCAACATTTCAGGACAATCATGTGCAGCCTTCATTATCAGCACTTGGGGCTTCTCCTACTGCTTTAATCTTACCTAAATTTGCCCTCCCTTTGAAAGCATTGAACCAATCCCTATTCACAACAAATTCTTAATCTGAATGACTTTCATTGGCTGAACAGTCTTTCAGCCTTTTCTTGTAATAAAGTAAGGCTAATGGGCATATTACACTGTTTTTGATCATCTAATCAAATTATCAATAATCTTTCCATCTCAGTGATTAAACCACTGTGTTGTTTAGTAATTATTGTAGCTTTTGTCAGGGCAGGGCCTTTCACATGCTCCATTATTCTCACTTTATCCTTTAAAATTGTTCCAATCAGTTCTGACTGTAGCCACACACATTTCCAAAGAAAGATGGTGATCACTTCATTATTTTCCCTTTATTTTTAATCATGATTTTCCCCACACACTTTTCTTTGATATATCATATGCCTTGGGTTTATGTTTCAGAAGCATAGTTACAAGGGTAAGTAAGAGGAAGGGAATTAAATCAAATACTAAGTTGTTAGTGTTAATGTTAACAGTGTTAATGACAATGTGATCTGATTTAAAATGGCAGATGGTGGTGTCCTTTCTCAAGTCAATGAATTGCTAAAGCCATACAATATTTTCATGAGTGTCACAAAGTACTATGTGCATTTGTTATTATGAACCATTGTGTTTCTCTTAAATTTTGAATATAATAGGCCTTATGACAGTCCATTGTAAGTACAAACTTCCATAACTTGGATGATCTTACCCTAAGGACTGTCTGTGATAAAAATTCATTTCATTTTTTTTGCATAATTATAATGTACATGGAGATTTCAGTTATTTTGTACATAAACATACATTATTTCTTATTAGAAAATAGTTTTTTTAAAAAACAAACAAACAAACAGAATATAATGATATCCATTTCTGGCATTTTCATATTTAAATTGCACACACTTACTTGCCCATCCCAAGATACACCTGCTAGAACTGAGATTGAGAAGGAAGATTTCTTTGCCAACATCATTACTAAAAAATAAGTTGAATAATGTTTTTATTTTGTAAAATTGAGTTTTTAATACTCTCCATTAGCTGTTTGCATTGCTTGTGTAACCAAAGATCCTCCATCAAGTAAAAAGAGGACTGAAAATATCATTTATTCACCTGGCATGTCCTTGAATATTTCTCATCAGTTATACTGTGGCTTCTGACTAGTCTCAGAAAATTCATAGTGATGCTAACAAGTAGCCTACCATAATTATCATTTTACTTCCACTGCATGATCACTGATTGTATGGGGTAATTTCAGAAGTCCATCAGAGAAAAGGGAAATAATATGAAAGAGGAAATAACTGAGCAAAATTTGAATCTTTAAGGATAGTTTCAGGAAATACTTCATTGTTTGAACACTCTACTCTTGTTGCAAAAGTAAACATGCAGGAGAGTTTTGATTTGGGCTTTTCTGGGTGGAAATTAGCAAATCAATATATGACTTTGCCATGTTGTTATTTGTACACATCTAATGCCACAAACAAGCATCTTTCACTGGAAATGGAAATTATATCCAGATCCACAGTGTATAACACAAGCAGCTGACATCTTACTTCATTCCATGAAGTTATTTCTTCTTATTAGTCTTAATCCAGGACCTATTAGTTTCTGTTGCTGGTCCCATGGTGGGGAGTTCTTTGCTTATTTTTTTTAAACAAAAGGTTAATATTTTTCTATCTTCTCTATACCAATAAATGCTCTTGATTAAATAAAGCTTTTTAGTATGCCCTTCTAGCCAAAAAATTTAATTTCAGTTTGGGAAAATCAAGGCCAACATTTGCCTGCTCAGTTGGAAAGCTAAATACTATTTGGAGAGTCTCTATGCCTTCATTGCCAAAAATTGTAGTGAATAGGACACACAGAGAGCTTCAGCCCTTGCCACTCGTGGAAATCTTCCAAATCTCTGTTTTAATGCTGGAAAACTGCACGGAAGATACAGGTGCATCCAACAATTATTTTATATGAGCCATGGTGGCACAGTGGATAGAATGCAGTTCTGCAGGCTACTTCTGCTGACTGCTGGCTGCCTACAGTTGGCAGTTCGATTTCCACAGGCTCAAGGTTGTCCCATCCTTCCGAGGTCAATAAAATGAGGACCCAGATTGTTGGAGAAAATATGCTGATTCTGTAATTGCTTAGAGGGAGCTGTAAATCACTGTGAAGCAGTATATAAATTTAAGTACTATTACTATCACATTATTGTGTTTCCCTGCTTTAAAATCTCTGCTCATCTTTCAGAAATGATAAAAATCACTGAATAAATTGCTCCTAGAAATGCATACACATAAAGAAAGACTTTTGGAATGTAATATTATGTATCATTTACAATCAATAAAGCAGATGGAATATCCACATATAAGAAGTATAAATCCGATTAAAATCCATGAAAATATGATTGATTTGTAATTTTGCTCCTACCTCCTCTTTTCTCACTGCTTCACATTTTCTCTACTTCCCTTATAACAATGCTTAATTGCCTATCCCACTCACTTATATAGGAATAAAGAGACAATACAGGATCTTTGCATAAATGAACCATAGTTTGATTAATAAAAACAAAGCTCTGCAAAAAAAGCTAATCTGCAGGTGAAAGTGGGCCCTTTATGTTCTTTTTCTTTCTAATTTATACAACTTTTCATGTATTTAAATATACACTGCTCAAAAAAATAAAGGGAACACAAAAATAAGACCTCCCAGATCTAAATGAATGAAATATTCTTATTAAATACTTTGTTTATTACATAATTGAATGTGCTGACAACAAAAATCACACAAAAATTATCAATGGAAATCAAATTGAGCAACCCATGGAGGTCTGGTTTTGGAGTTACACTCAAAATTAAAGTGGAAAAAATGACTACAGGCTGATCCAACGTTGAATAATGTCCTTAAAACAAGTCAAAATGAGGCTCAATAGTGTATGCCTCCACGTTGCCTGTATGACCTCCCTACAATGCCGTGGGCATGCTCCTGATGAGTAGGTGGCGGATGGGTCTTGAGGGATCTCCTCCCACACCTGGACTAAAGCATCCCCCAACTCCTGGGACGGTCTGTGGTGCTGCAACATGGCATTGGTGGATGGAGAGAAACATGATGTCCCAGATGTGCTCAATTGGATTCAGGTCTGGGGGGAATGGGTTGGCCAGTCACTAGCACCAATGCCTTCATCTTGCCAAGAACTTCCAGACACATGAGCCAGCCATTGTCGTGCATTAGGAGGAACCAGGGCCAACTGCACTGACATATTCTCACTAAGGGGTCTGGGATCTCATCTCGGGACCTAATTGCAGTCAGGCTTTCCTCTGGTGAGCACATGGAGGACTGTGCAGGCCCCTAAAGAAATTCCACCCACACCATTACGTGACCCACTGCCAAACTGGTCATGCTGGAGGATGTTGCACGGCAACAGAACACTTTTCTACGGCGTCTCCATGACCTTGTTCTACATCTGTCACAAATGTGTTCAGTGTGAACCTGCTTTCATCTGGTAAGAGCAAAGGGCGCCCAGTGGCGAATTTGCCAATCTTGGTATTATCTGGCAAATGCCAAATGATCCTGGCATGGTGTTGGGCTGTAAGCACAAACCCCCACCTGCAGACATTGGGCATTCTCATACCACCCTCATGGAGCTGTTTTTGGACCGTTTGACAGCCACATGCACATTTGTGGTCTGCTGGAGGTCATTTGCAGGGCTCTGGCAGTGCCCTCCCTGTCCCTTCCTTGCACAAAAAAAAAAAAAAACAAGGTGGAAGTAGTGGTCCTGATGCTGGGTTATTGTCTCCTACGGCCTCCTCCCACATCTCCTGATGTACTGGCCTGTCTTCCTTGGTGCACGCCGGTGCGCCTCCATGCTCCTGGAACTACGTGACAGAATAGCCAAACCTTCTTTCCACAGCTCACATTATGTGCCCATCCTGGATGAGCGCACTACCTGAACGCCATTGTCAGTTGTGTGTGAGTGGACTTGTCTACATGCTACCTCCATAGATGTGAAACTACACACCCAGCATTCAAAAGTGAGCCAACCATCAGCCCACGAAAGCATAGGAACTGGAGAAGTGGGTCTGTGGTCAACCACCTGCAGAACCACTCCTTATTTGCTAACTGCCTATGCTTTCCACCTGTTGTCTATTCCATTTGAACAACAGCATGTGAAATTAATTGTCAATCAGTGTTTCTACCTAAGTGGACAGTTTGATTTCACTGAAGTGTGATTGACTTGAAGTTACATTGTGTTGTTTAAGTGTTCCCTTTACTTTTTTGAGCAGTGTACTTTATTTATCCTGGAGGGAAGGGGAAACAGGTTCTCTGGGTGACCTCACCTTTGAATTATTTGGCTGATTAAAAGCCTAATGGTTTGTAGGATTGTTAAATTATGTTTGAAGGTGTGGGTGATATATCACTTCATAAAAAGTATTCACAAAAGAGACCTAAACAAGATGGATTGAGACTGTGTGTATTTCAAAATCAAACTTTAAAATACAAATTAACATACAAGGAAAGAAGGGAACGGAATAAAGGATAGATTAAAAGTGACAAAATATATCAAGACAATATATAACACATGCGACCTCTGAGTTTTTGTAGTACAGAAATAACAATATGACAATTTTTCTTTTAAGTTTAAATGAATAGCATCAATCTTTAAAACACTACTAATCAAAAAACAGGATTCATAATATGTTCACTTAATTTTAATCTAACATGTAATAAATTGTCAAACATAAATCACCATATATTTAAATAACTAAAATATTTCTCTAGTAAATCAAATCTAACTCTCAAATCCCAAAGTCAAAATTTGATTTTTTTCCTTATCTTGTATGTCTATGGAGATTTTTGGTCAACTAGGTCATGGTTTCCCGAAAGGTGCTTTTTCAAGAGGTAACTGGACTTTCTTTGTAAGAACAAGAAATATTGTAAATTTTGTAAAAAAAAGTCCAGTTGCCTTTTCCTTACCTTGGAAGAAATCTAACAGTGGTCTCTAAGTTGTGAAAAATTTCATCAAGTTTTTGTCTTTAAGCAAAATAGTCAATTTTGCCATCTTAGCCAGCAAAATTCATTCTTCCATTATGGAAGTATTGCAACCATGCTACTGATGTTATATATAAAACCAAATCCTATGTTTTCTTTTCATCTGTTTATCTAGCATCCCTAAAATAAATCTTCAAGTTTCAAGATTACATTCATTTTCAAAGTTTAACCAATATAAATACTGGATTCCAGAATGTCCACCAAAAGTGATAAAAAGTATCTTCACATTTATACATTTCCAACATTTGTTTGAGACTCACTTATACATCTTTGGTAAATTATCAGTAGTTAAATACCATCAGTACATCATTTTATAAACATTTTCTCTATAAGTTAACATAATTTTCAAACCTGGGGTCTGCATGTTTTCCCATTGATTAAGAATAATATAACCAAAATTTGTAGCCCATTTAACCACACAATCTATACAGCATATAGCAATTCTGACTAATTTCTGGGTGATAAAATTACATTTTACCACATGCCTCAGGATGATTATTAATAGAGCACTATGGTGCCCAATTCAAGGACAACTTAGGTTTATCTGACCTCATGCTATTAGCTAATTAAGGCAAAAAAACCTCCACTATAGATTATTAAGAAATACATAGTGCTAGCAGTAGAGTTTGCTTCTAAACAGAGTGATTTCTTCATATTTTCCTAATGGGCAATCATTTAAATATGAGCCAGCAGTGTGTGCAGCTGCCAAAAATGACTATGCAATCCTAGACTGTGTTAACAAAGGGATAGAATCAAGGTTATGTGAAGTGTTAGTACCACTTTATGATGCCTTGGTAAGACCACACTTGGAAAATGGTATTCGGTTTTGGCCACCACAATATTAAAAAGATGTTGAGACTCTAGAAAGGATGCAGAGCAACAAAGGGGACTAGTAGCTAAAGCATATGAAGAACTGGGTATGTTTAATTTAATGAACAGAAGGACTAGAAATGAATTGATAGCAGTGTTCCAATATCTAAGTGGCTACCACAAAGAAGAGGAGGTCAAACTATTCTCTAAATAGATGAAGAGGCAGAACAAAAAGCAATAGATGGAAACTACTCAAGGAGAGAAGCAACTTAGAACTAAAGAGAAATTTCCTGACAGAATAATTCATCAGTGGAACAATTTGCCTTCAGAATTTGTGAGTACTCCAACACTGGAGGTTTTTAAGACAAAATTGGACAACCATTTGTCTGAAATGTTATAGGGCTTCCTGCTTGAGCAGGAGGTTAGACTAGAAGACCTCCAAGGTCCCTTCCAACTTTTATTATTCTATTGTCTAACACTATTTGTTCTAGTGAAAATCTCCTTCTCCATCTCCTGTTCAAGAAGTTCTGACTAAATCAGTAGATACCTGGTGTCTATTTGCTTCACATCACTCTATACAGCCTTTCAACTAACTTATTTTCTTCAATGTGCACCTGAAATTTGGACAGGGAAAATGTTTAAACTAAGTAGCACAAGATGTGGAAGATGTCTGCTCAGTTTATCCTTCCCTTGCCCATTGGCTGTTTACACCATTTGCTTATGATCCAGCACAAGGAACAAAAGCCATTTGAGCTGAGAAGATATTACAAAGCCACAGTTCATTATGGTACTCAGAGATGAGTTCAATCCCATAAGAATGGAGTCCATACAAAAAATAAAAATAAAACATTGTGTTAATTCACACAGGCACACAGCCCTTAATTCTGACCCTGCTCAAATAATTATTGGTGGTTTTACTTCTAAAACATTTAGCAAAATTTAGCCAGGGGCCACTTTGAAGTAATGTGTTACATATGGAAAGAAAGACATATTGTTTAGTATAACATCTAAACAACCAGAGAAGCAACTAAATTTCACTGAAATGCTTCTTAAATGCCATATTTCCCTGTGTACTTTGCAGATGAAGAGAGATCCATAAAAAGAAAAATAGAGAATCATCATCGTTTTTTAAAAAAAACATATGGCAATGGGTAAGCAAATCTTCAATTATTCAGTCTTATATTTCAAGAAGGACTCCACTGAACTAGAGTTGGATTCTATTTCAGAAACATCTGTGATTCTGACCTACAGACATCAGAATTACAGGAAAAGAAGCAGTTAATTTGAGGTGTTTCTGAAATAGAAGCCAACTCTATCTTAATAGAGTCTTTTTTGTATTTTCTATAAAGTTTAGAATCATGCAAGCTTTAGTATTCCCTGTGACACTCTATGGAAATGAAAATTGGTCTTTAAATAACTAAGATAAGGAAGAGTATTAATGCCTTTGAACTTTGGTATTGGAGAAGTCTCGTGAAAATATTGTGGACTACCAAGAATACAAAGGAAAGATATTATCATTTCCATATCCTGTCTTCAAATTATTTCGGATTTAAGTGTAATGTAATAATAGGTCAACAAAATCCATATTGGGAAGTATTGCTTCCTTTTGCAATAGCTGCAACTTCTGGCATTCTTTTATATCTGGCTTTCCAGTAACCCTGACAAATATTTATGCATTATCATTGATCCCCAGAGTAGCAAACTAAATAAAAGTGAAGATAGGCATGTCCAGAGCCCATCTTCAAGTTGAGAATTTGGCATTTTAGAAACAGTACAATCTGATTTCCCTCAAAATGCATGCCCTCATAGCTTCTTGATAGAAATTCTGGATGAATATTAATACCACTCATACAATTATAGGTGGTCTTCTATTCGTTTTCCCATGTGGTTGGCTGTCAGGTCCCAGTTGGAACATTTTATTTCATTTATCAAATTTCTAAACTGCCCATTAATCTCCCTTTTATCCATGTACCCTGTAAGAATACAATGTCCTATTTATCAATATGAATGTCTTTGAGAAATTCAGATAAACATTGAAAATGAAAATGGTGGCACATACAAACAGCATATATATAAAAATATTTTTCATGTCAAGATTTAAAAGTTAGTTACTCAAGAGTTCCTTAATCCTCAGAAATGGTATTTGAAAGACAGGTAATGGTCTGCAGCAAGAAGGAAGATCTCACATTATAGTTCATGCCACTTGTTACAGTCACTTAATTACAGCCAATTAAATTAGCATGCATTATAACTATTCATTTGGATTGCAGCCAGTATCTTATTTATTTGTTCATTCATTCAATTTATATAGCTGCCCAACTTGGGAGAGATGGTCCTGAAAGCACCTGGTCCCATCCCTTGTTTGTTTGTCTTCAGTTTGTTTATAAATATTATATTTCATATCCTAAAATAGATGCACTACAAAGATGCTTAGATCATAACTTCCTGTTCACTTATGTCAAAAACAGGCTACATAAGACTCTTAATCTATTATCACATCATGAGTTGGATCTGAAAATATAAGATTTGCAGACCAAAAATGCCATTGGCCAGTTCCTTCCAGATTTCTTTCCCCAGCCCTACCAATGGTGCTTTTGATCAGTTCTATGCTTCCCAATTAATATGTAGGACAGAATTTATCTATTACTTCCAACATTTTTTGATACAATTCCTAGCTCAATTTAAAAGAAATAAATATATTGCTGACTAGATGGATACATTGAAGGAAATGGACTAGTATAAAAAATAACACAAGAAATTAAACACAGTTTGAAACAGACAAAATTGCTGAAATATCAACAGTATAACATACAATACAAAGAAGATGGGTCATAGGTTGAATATGACTGAATATTCTTCCATTGATGAAACAAAAGAATTTATATTATAGTAACAGTTGTTTAATACACATTTATAATATTTGCTGAGTACTTCATTCCTCCAAACCCATCACTTCTGTACTGAAATGATATATAGGAATGATTTTAGGAGACAAGGAAGAATCACAGCCTATCACAGAAACAATCATAGAAATGGTATCTCAGCCCACAAAAGAAAAAAGGGACATGAGAAATGCCTCGGAAGAGATCTTCTCCAGTTTTCTGGAAATGAAAAGTAAAGAACAAGAGTACCAAAGACTTTCTTAATATTTTTCCTTGAAACATTTCACTTATATAGTTCTGAAGAAAGTCCAGTTGCCTTTTGGAAAAGCATCTCTGGGACAACCTTAACCTGGATGATTGAGAATCTCCATAGACATGAAGGAGGGGAGGTTCTATTACTGTAACCTTACAAGATAGTGTTAGTACTCATGATTTATGCTTTTTGTCTGAACTACCTCAAAGGGTTGGCATGTATGTCACCTCCTGAGAGAAATGCCATTTTTTAAAGAAAGAGGAACTCTGTAGGCCACAGAAAATACAATACACTTCCACACCAGGCTATCAGCACCTGGAACCTCTATATTAGGGGTGTCAAACTCGTGGCATCACATGACATGTCGGGACTTTTTCCCCCTTCACTAAACCAGACAGGGGCATCTGGTTAGTGTATGACGCATCTGGCCTGTGGGCTGCAAGTTTGACAGCCCTGCTCTACATCCTTCTGCAATCCCTTTCACTGAGCCTGCCATTAAGGGACATTAGAGGGCAGAATATGGTGGATAAACACATAAAAAACAGCATCTTTGATAGATCATTCCACAAATTAATCTCCAGAGTCTGTACTTTGGATCCTTCCTAAGAATTCTGCATGATAAGAAGTGATCAGCACTTTGTCTTGAAGAGAGAATCAAACTCTGTGTGTATTTGCTTCTGTAAATGTTGCTTTATTATTACCTACTTTTATATATTCATCTCAACCCAACCTTTCTTCATCCAGAGACTACTAAAGTACTGTTCATCATTGAATTAAAGCCTGATTCTATGGAGGCTCTGTGGCCTTTAGTTTTAGGTGGCTTACACACCCAGTTTCTGAGGCTGTAAAGAATAGACCATAAACTGTAAAGCAGAATATATCAGATTAGCAAAAGGATACATGAGTGGTGTTTTTCAGGAACCACCTTGGACATTTTCCAAGGCCAGGGAAAAATCTTATTTATCACTGCTGCTCTGGGATGCCCAACCTCCCTTCTGAGCATTTCCTTGCCGATAGTACTGTTGTTTAACCATCTGCCATGGTGGAGCTGAAGCATAATAAGGAGGAACTCTGGCAGAAAACAAGACATCTGGACTAAATAGCATGACATAAAATTCCAATGCCTTGTTACAGAGAGACAGAAATGTTCCTATCCCTTTTCCTGTTTATATGCAGAAGACATGCTTTGCCTTTTTAACTGTTAGAGGCAATTTGGTACAGACAATCAGTTCCCATTAACTAGCAAAAACACAGCCACAGGTGAAGTGGGGAGAGAATAAAGGGAGACAGAAAACAGGGAAAGGAGTAGCAGCAGCAGCAGCTTCAGCAGGCAGGCAAGCAAGCAGGCTGGCCCTGTGAATGTTTATACCAAATCAGAAGCAGCTGTTGCCTGTCATTTCCAGAGGTAAAATAACATTAAAGATGGCTTTAAGTCCCAGACACAGCATCACCATCTTTACAATATGGGATTATAATTTCAAAATATCAAATATAATGCTTTATTGTTATTATCTAATTAAGATGAAGTGATCTTCTAAATTCACTGTTTGCTTGTTTGTTTTGAACAGGAGTTTACACAGTGGGAAAAAAAATCAGCTTCCTTTTTTTTTAATTAAGATTTGAAAGGTCAAGAAGGATGAGCAGACAGCTAGCTGTACAGTTTATAGTGCCTTTAGCCCTTGTTCCTATGTGCCAAGTAAGTCTCTGCAAACTTTTGGGAGGTCATAAAGTGCAGTAACCCTGGCTTAGATTGCAATGATGTCCCCAATGTGCTTGAGGCTGTGGCATCAATCATCAGTTTGTTATCTATCATAAACATTTGGAAGATTTGCTATGATGAATTATTTGCACAGTGTTTTTACAATTCTCTTTTCTCCTGTTTATATTTTTCCTCACAAGGAAGATTTTATGTGTATTTATGTACCCTGTATGAAAATAATGCACATTGGGTTTGCAGTGGTGATGAAGATTGTTACATATTAGCATACTCCAAATACTCTGTTCCCATTGGTCCACAAATACTCAAATCTGATTGATGTCTACTCTAAATCCACCAATTTCGACGGGGATTGGTCGAAAATAACCTGTTTAATGATTGGCCACCTCCGCGGTGGGAGAATCAAGGATTGCCATCATTGCGGAGCAGCCTTCTCTTATAAAAAAGGGCTGCGCGGCTCCTGACTCAGAACGGAATCTAGCAACTAAATAAAGAGTGAAGTTATGCTGGTCTCAAGTCTCATTCTTCGTGAACACAACACTGGTGACGAAGGTGGGATCTGAGACAAGGAGACAGTTGAGCACGTGGCAATGAGGAACCAGCAGACAAAATGGCTGTGAACCTAACTCACCACCCGCAGCCATTCAACCAGCGATGGAGGACTAGGGAATCGTACATCGCAGATTCCTCATGTTCTCAGAGCTTACGACTTACAAGGATCTGCGCAACAACATGAAAGAGAGCCATTTCCTGACGCACTGTGGGCCCACAGTGTTCAAAGATAGCCAAGGCATTGGCCAACTGGAGGACGTAAAGCAGATGGCTGGCCAGATTTGGAAAATTGCTGAAGGCTCAATTACGCCCAACATCCTCCAGCCTTATTCGGAGACAATGAATTCGACAAACGGGAACAGAGAGGAAGTATTGCAAACTTCATAGCAGCTCTCAGGGACCATTGGAGGGGAATGCGAGTTCCTCAACATGGATGAAGCATGAGGGATCGGTGTTGGTCCTTAGGTCTAAGAGATCTCACTTTTGCAGACCCGACTGCAAACCCCGGACCAAAATTCAGTCCACTGAGGCTATCTCTGCGGCCATGGCAGCTGAAGCCGCAAAAATCAGCAGCCAAATGCAATAATGAAATGCGAGCAACACAAAACATGACCAGCAGAAACAAGCGATTTCCAGAGAAAAGTCAGAGAACACACACAAGACATCAATCACCCATGAGATAGGAATCGGTTGTCCAAAGACCGGACAATGAAGAGGAAGAAATCCCAGACTCCAGTCGGAAACGAAATAGATGGGAGAGGAAAGGATGTAAGTTGGGGTTCCAGTGCACTGGGTGAGGAGGAGACTCACCTCCCGTTTCCGAGTGCCTAGTTTCCTAGATGCCATTTTGGCAGGTACTGCGACGAGACGGAGACACATAGCAAGGGTCTGCCAGAAATGGAAAAGCTACAACCCCCGACGTAGACGACACACCCCCACAAGAATAAAAAGAAAGACAGACATTGAGCCGTGAGAGTTGAAAAAGCAGCGGCAAACAGCTAAAACGAAAGCTCATAAAAGAAGAAATACACAGTCCAAACTATATACCATCAGCTATTTCAAAAGCAACCAATGGCCAGAAAAGGACCATGTGGCAGTCAGATGTGAAGGCCAAAATGCGAGATGGAGGTGGACTCTGGCTCATACTTATCAATGGTCATCCATGAATATCATTAAAAAGACTGATAACGCAATGATCGAGCAGAAGGAATAGAAAACCAAACACTGATATGAAAGACTACCAAGGGAACAGGATGCCCATACGTCAGACTTGGATCACTTCCAAGTCACATTAAAAACCACAAAATTCTGCCTTTAACCATCGTAGACAAACTGCCAAGCCTACTAGACTCGATGTTTCAAACCCCTGGGAATCGGAGTGACCGGAACAACAGCGTCATCGAGACAACTGGGAGAAGAACCTAAATCGCAGGATGTATTCAATGGGAAACTAGGCAAGTACCTGAGGGTCCCCCTATATATTAATTGAATGCCAAACTAGCTCCAATTAGGTTAAAAGCGAGGTGTAGTTCGCCTTCAGATTACAAACCAACAGATCGATGAAGGAATAATAAATTCATAGCACAAGGGATATTCGAACCAATGGACCACTTAATGGGAACCCATGCGTAACCCCAATCTAAGCCAGATGGTCTGTGAGTAATTTGTGGTGACTACAAGGCCACCTAAATCCATGCACTACAACAAAGCGCATATCCTGTTCCAGTAGTGCACATCTTTAACACTATTGGGGGAGGCAAGGTTTTCCGCAAAGTTCAATCTTGCACAAGCATACCAACAATTGCCAGTCGACCCGAAACAGCAGAGGCCAAACAGTCCGTGACTCATAGGGGGAGCATTCAAAATGCAAAACGACTGCAATTTGGAGTCAGCGTGGCCCCAGGGGTGTTCCAAGCCTGAATGGAATGGTTGTTACAAGGGGATAAAAGGGTGTAGTCCCATACTTTTTGATGCCGTGCTATGTCAGCCAGCGACCCAAGAACAAAACTAGAAGCCCGTCTCAGAATATGTTATTGCAAAGATTCCCAAAAGTGGGACTCAAGGTCAGAAGAAACATGTTCAGCTAGCCACCTCGAAAAGTCGAATTCCTGGGGTATCTAATTGATAAAAGATGGCATCCACGCGCCACAGATAAAAAATCAAAGCATAAGAAGCATCCAGGACCAAAAAAACAAAACAGATTTACAAGCATTCTTGGGACTTTAATCAATTTTTATAATGTTTTTCTTGCCACAAGAAGGCAAGATGGCAGAACCACTACATAGATTATGGACAAGACAGCCCCTGGACCTGGGGATGATGAGAAGAGACTGCGTTCCAGAAATACAGATTTAATAACATCCGAATCTGTTTAATACATAGTGAGAACTGCCACTGACAGTCACCTTGAAAATGCATCACTGTTTCGGTCGCCGGGCTGTCTCAGCCTACATGCTACCAGATGGGAGAGAAGCGCTGATTTGCATTCTACTCAAAACACCTGTCCAAAGCAGGGTGGGGGGGTGAATAGGATCAGCCAGTTGGACAGAGATGGTCATTTAGCACAATATCTGGGTAACAGTTCCATGAACCATACGGTAGGAACCTTACAGCTCATTCAGACGCACAAGCGCCCTATTGGGAATACTAGGGAAGAATGGGCCACCCCCAACATACTCTCCCCATAATGACAAGATTGTCCAATTCCTTGCCCCAGCATACAATGAAAATTAATTCACCAACCGGCAAGGGACATTTCACACGCCGACGCACTGAGCTGTACTCCCCTACACTGTGAACTGGGAAGTGACCCAGCACCTAACCACATCCACCCTTACAAATTGGAGACACTACAAACCTACTCCCACAACTGCAGCAGACATTGCGTAAAGAAACCACAAGAGACAAAAAACTCTGTCCGCAGGTTTTAAACTGGGTAGAAAGGGTGCCAGAAAATGACGACAGACGTGACTTTAAACCATTCACGAACAGACCAGACTGAACTTTCAATGGTAAAACGGCTTGTTTCCTAATCACGGGGGAGGACCTATGCGCGGGTGGCTCATGATAGCACAGGGAGGGTTATTTGATATAGCATGAGCAAGTACTTGAATCTATTTTACATGAAGGACACCCGTTGGTATGCCGAAGTACATCAGATGAAATCCTTGGCCAGGAGTTTATGATTATGGTGGCCAGAGATGGATAACGGATATTGGGGAGATGGGTAAGATAACCCTTCCACTTCTAATTGCTAAACGATTCCCGACCTTTCGCATACCAGTCATTGACCTTGGGTCACCTATACTCCAACCTGGGAAAGACACTGAGGGGGAAACCTGGTTAACAGAATAACACATCAGATTGTCCTCTAGGGCCTAACAAAAGAGACACCAACTTTTTAAATAGTAAGTAGGTCGTCTTACTCCTTCAACAATTGGACTTGGAAGTACAGTGTCCATGAAACTCATGTACAACTACCAGAAGGCCATTATCAGCACAACTGAGAATACTTGTGCACACACACATAGTTGGTTAACTCCGACGGTATTAGTTTTCAGATAACGGGCCACAGTTCACAGCATTGACACTTTGAAAAGTTCCTCGCTGAATCACGGCAGTAATCTTCAAGGCATGCCTTGACAGCACCGGGTTAGCCGGCTACACAACCGGGCTGGAACACGAACGCATGGTCCATATACACCAAAGAAATCATAGAAAAATTAGACACGGGAGGCATACAGAGAAAATTTACAAAATGCTCACCATACAACATATCACACCTAACTCCACTACAAATAAAAGTCTCAGCAGAATTATTAATGGCAGAAATTAAGATCATATTGGGATAGATTACACCCACATACAGCACTGTAAAATCCAACAAGACTCCTCTCCAACAAACAACCCGTTCAACATTCGAAACAGGGGACCTTAATCTTGCAAAAAATCTCACGGGGCCCCACTGTGGGTACCGGCAAAAATAAACAAGTAACAGGACCCTGGTTGTACAGATGAAACGGACAATGGAAGAAGCTGAAGGAGACACATAGATCAATTAAGATCAAGAACATTGGAACAAACACTGACACATCCCAGGCACGAAGAACAACAACACACACCAGTACCACAACAACCATTAACAAAAACAATAATAATCAAACGAGGGGGGAGACCCTCAAACACAAATAAGAGGGGAGGGGGAGACCTCCGTTAGAACAAGAAACACCACAAAATCAAAAAACAAACCACAAATCAATCTCAAATAAACCCAGAAAGAAACAACTACTTACCTGAAGAAGACTTCAGCGAAGAGGAAGCAGGAGGCACAAGAATACCAAGAAGCCACTCCAGAAGGGAGCAGCTGAGCTGACTTTACCAGCCCAGGTAGGCCAGGCAGGAGCGGCATGGCTGACTCCACCTTCCCAGGAGGTTTCACAGAGAAGGACGGGAGAAACAGCGGATCCTGTCCGAACCCACCAAAGACAACAAGCATGACTAAACTGCGCAGATCAAGTAGATAACATAAAAGCCCCACCTACTTACGTACTACGTAGCGTAGGATCAAACAAGAGGGGATGGGTGTACATATTAGCATACTCCAAATATTCTGTTCCCATTGGTCCACAAATACTCAAATCTGATTGGTGTTCTACTCGACGGGGATTGGTCAAAAATAACAAGTTTATGATTGGCCGCCTCTGCGGCGGGAGAATCAAGGAGCTGTCATTGGTCGCAAGCCGTGAGCAGCCTCTATATAAAATAGGGCTGCCGTGGCTCCTCACTCAGACAGAATCCAGCAACTAATAAAAGAGCTGAAGTTACGCTGGTCTCAAGTATCATTCTTCGTGAACACAACAAAGGTGGGTGGTGAATGATTTTCTCACTATGTTTTTGGGTACTCTTAAGCCAAAACATTGCCAAGAAATACAAAGAAGACAGATACTTAGTATTACATAGTGCCTGTAAACTCTCGAAGCTGAAGCCATATTTGACTTGCTTTGTTTCTTAGTTGCCATACTTATGGGGGAGGGGGACTTATGGAATGTAGGCAAGGTAGTATTCAGCAGGTTCTGAACAGTTCTGGAGAACTGGTAGCAGAAATTTTGATTGCTTCAACCACAGCAATACAAGAGCACACAACATATGCAAACTCAATGTAAACTGCTTCAAACTCGATTACAGAAAGTACGACTTCAGCAACAGAGTGGTCAATGCCTGGAATGCACTACCTGACTATGTTGTTACATACTCTAACCCCCACTCCTTTAACCTCAAATTATCCACTATTGACCCCACCCCATTCCAAAGAGGTCTGTAAGGGGCATGCATAAGTGCACCATCATGCCTCCTGTCCCTGTCTTATTGTCCCCATTTATTCGTGCCTATTTCCTGTATTCTTACTCATGTTTATGCTTATACCTATTATCTTGTAAGCGATTGACAAATAAAATAAAATAAAATAAAAAATAACAATGATAAGACTCCTGAGAATGGAGGCCAAGTTGGTGTGCCCTAGCAACAGCAGGAGGGAGTGCTGAGAAGTTCATCACCTGCTGGGTTGGCAAACATGACTTGTGACACACAAGGTGGGGTGGACAGCATCTATTCTTAAATTATATCAAAAATGCAAGAATTGTTCAGTGTTGGTTTCACTTGTGACCATGCCAATATGAAGCACCAAATAAACAGAATTTTTGAGAAAGCCAATGCCTCAGAGTCTTGAATTGGCTGGGAGCATTACTCGGAACCATGGCAATGCCCATATGAGCAACTTGGCTTTTCCTCAGTGAGTCTAATTCAGTTTGAGGATAACATATTACAATCCCTTTTACTTCTTTTTTTAGAGAATACAGTAGAAGATAGGCATTATTGAATTATTGCAATACAGCTTTTCACAAGCATCCACAACTTCTGGAGGCAATTCCTTCCACTGATTAAATTGTTTCAACTGTCAGGAAAGTTCTCCTTAGTTCTAAGTTGCTTCTCTCCTTGATTAGTTTCCATCCATTGCTTCTTGTCCTGCCTTCAGGTGCTTTGGAGAATATCTTGACTCCCTCTTCATTGTGGCAACCCTGAGATACTGTGACACTGTTACCATGTCACCCCTAGTCCTTCTTTTCATTACATAAGGCATACCCAATTCCAGCAACTGTTCTTTATATGTTTTAGCCTCTAATTAGTCCCCTAATCATCTTTGTTGCTTTTCTCTGCACTCTCTCTAGAGTGTCAACATTTTTTTTACATCATGGTGACCACAATTAAAAGCAATATTCTGAGTGTGGTCTTGCCAAGGCACTATAAACACTTCACATGGTTTTGATTCTTGCCCTCTGTTAATGCAGCCTAGAACTGTGTTGTCTTTTTGGGCAGCTGCAGCATACTGCTGGCTCATATTTAAGTGATTGTCCTCTAGGACATGGGTTGCCAACCTTTTGGACCTCAGGGCCACCAAACTTTTAAATCTTGCAGACCACTAATATGAATTTTGACTGGTGGTGGCTTGCTGATATTGGTGGGGAAGTCTGTCCCATATTCCAGAGCTGCAGTAGTCACAGGACTGGCCCTTTGATCATCCCAGAGCAGCTGCTCCTCCACCCAGGTTCACTGGCCTGCCATGGACTGGAGGAGTTGCTCCAGGAAGACCAAAGGGCCAGTCCTGTGACTACTGCAGCTCTGGAATATGGGACCGACTTTCCCACTAACGTCAGCATCACCTCCCCCACCATTGGTCTTACCTTCCAGTTCCAGTTTGTGTAGCTCTACTCAAGATAAGGTTTGTGCTCTGCTGAAGGGTGGGGCCAGTGGGTGGGCAGGATTAATTGCTTTGGGGGGGAGTGCTTTGGGGGGGACATTTCTCTGTGGATCACCAGAATTTTCTCATGGACCACCAGTGGCCCCTGGCCCACTGGTTGGCAAACACTGCTCTAAGACCCCAAGATCCCTCTCACAGTTATTACTATTGAGTCAGGTACCATCTATATTGTACCTGTGCATTTGGTTTTTCTTGCCTAAATGTACAATCTTACTTTTTTCACCATTTAGTTTCATTTTGTTAGATAGATGTTCAAGTCTGTCAAGATCCTTCTGTATCTTAAGCCTATCATCTGGAGTGCTGGCTATTCCTGCCACTTTGGTGTTATCTGCAAATTTGATGAATTGACCATCTATCCCTTCATTCAAGTCATTGATGAAGATGGCCTAAAATAGAGCCTTGGGGTACCCCCTGCATATTTTCCTCCATGTAGATGCAGTTCCATTGAGAACTATATGTTGAATGTGGTTGGTCAACCAGTTATAAATCCATCTGGTGGTGATGCTGTCTAACCCACATTTTTCTATCTTACCAAGCAATAGGTTGTGGTCTACTTTATCAAATGCCTTACTGAAGTCCAAGTAAATTATATCCAAAGCGTTCCTCTGGTCCAGTGGTGTGATTCAATTTTTTTTTACTACTGATTTTGTGGACATGGCCTGGTGGGTATTGTAGGGGAAGGATACTGTAAAATATCCAGTCAGAGGTGGCATTTGCTGGTTCTCTGAACTACTCAAAATTTCTGCTACCAGTTCTTCAGAACTGATCAGAACCGGCTGAATACCACCTCTGCTCTGGTCCCTATTTTTGTCATGTTATCAAAGAATACAATAAGATTTATTGGCTTTTGTTTATGGCTTTGTTTGCCTCTAGGTGTTCACTGATTTGCTGCTTGATTATCTTTTCCAGAATCTTCCAGGCTGATAGGTCCATAGTTTCCTGGATCTATTTTTTCCCTTTTTTGAAAATGAGAACTACATCAGCTCTTTTCCAACTCTCTGGTGGTTTCCTGGTGCTCCAGGATCTTTGAAAGTTCAGTAGTTCTGAAATAATATCTGCCAGTTCCTTCAGAATCTTGGGGTATAATCCATCTGGTTCTGGTGATATGAACTTGTCTAGAGTCGACAGGTGCTCACTTGCCATTTTCTTGCCTATTTTAACCTGTATTCCTATTCTTTTTTTACAATACTTTTTTAACAGGTTGGACTGGTTTTTCCTTTTGTTTAAAAAGGGATGCAAAAATGAGTTAAGCTGTTCTGCTTTCTCCCTGTTGCTTGTCACCTTCTTGCCAATTTCTCCCATTAATGGACCAATTGTTTTCTTTACTTTTTTTCTTGTTTTTTACATGTTGAAAGAAGCTTTTTTGTTATTTCTGTCTTTTGTCGCAAGCCTTAGTTCATTTTGAGCCTTAGCTTTCCTCACTTCATCTTTGAAGGCTTGGGATGTTTGCTGATATTCTGCTTTAGTTTCTGTCCCTCTTTCTACTTTTTATACTTGTGCTTTTTCTCTTTCAATTTATCAGATAGTTCTTTATGCAGTCATGCTGGGGTTTTTTTGAGAGCTGTTATTTTTCTTTTTCATTGGTATTATGCTAGATTGGGCTTTTATAATCTCACTTTTCAAAGTTTCCCATCCTTCTTGGGTTGTTTTCCTCTTGAGGATTCTCATCCATGGAATCCTTCCCAAACTCTCTCTACATTTATTGACATTAGCTCTATTAAAGTCCAAGTCTCTAGTTTGACTTTATTCTGTTGCTTGTGATTGCATAATGTTGCCAGTATTGTATAATCACTCCCCTCCAAGATTCCTGTAGCTTCAATATTCTGTATATACCTGTATATATAGCTTTATATTCCATTTGTGGATTTCATCCCACCAAGTTTTTGTAATGGCAACAATATCATATCTGCCCTCATTTACTTGAATTTCTAATTCACCTTGTTTATTCCTCATACTCTGTACATTGATATATAGATATTTGAGTCCTTTTTGGCTGACCCTGGGTTTACTTTCTACATTGACCTGTTTTGTGCCTGAATTCCCCTACTTCCTTATCACATGCTAGATTAGTACACATGTATGCCACACACTATCAAAAGCTGACTGCGAACTGTACATAAAGTTCATAGCCAGACGCAGAAAAAAAAAATCAAAAACTTGTCAGATCTATCTCATAGCCTCTGGGCATTTCTGGTTTTGTAAATTGCACCATGAAGGTTTTGTTTTGTATAATTTTTATTTTAACATTATTATTATAATTGTATAATAATGTTTTGTATAATTTCAGGCTGGCTCCAGATTAGCAATACTAGGCAAGTGTTAGGGCAAAAATATGTGCACATATTAAAGGATCAGAATAGAGAGAAAGATCTTGTATGAAGTGTGTGGCTACCTAAAAGGAGGTACATGCCCATGTACCTAACCATAGGGTCAATATTGAGAGCAGAAGAAGAATCCATCTAAATTAATGTAAATATGAGACAACTTACGCAGATCAGGAATTAACCCAAAACTTGAATCTGAGTCTAAGAAGCATATAAAGAGGAATCTAACAATAAAGACTGTCTATCAACACATGCTAGGATTGAATTTTTAAAATACAAAGGTGTTTTTTTTTACTAAATAATTCTCCAAGGTTGTTTTTTTTTTTACTAAAAAGAACTGGAATCTTACAATAGAAAGCAGATGAAAAGGAAGATATATAATGGGAAGAATTTTTAAGTAATAATGGGTAAAATGGACCAGACATTATATCCTTAGCTAAAAAATGTGCCAGCTGCAGACCAATCCCATCTCTTCCCATTCTCCATTATTTTGACACTTGTTCAAGATACTAGAAGTAGAGTTAGCAAATAATGTCATTCAGATCACCAGAGGCACTGATTTGATGGCAGACTTATCAGTTAATGGATCCAATATTCTCCTTTGTCCTCTTCCCATCACAGAAATTTTTATGAGCCATGAAAGTTAATCTCTCTTTTTCATTTTTAGCAAATGGACATTCAGACGGACTGTGATGGAAGCTTTCCAGATATCCAGTTGCAGAGTGAAATGGAATGATGGGATGGAAATGCCCCAGGCATTTTACTATTCTTCTCTACCTGGGAATTCACTTTTGGCCAAAGACCATGCAGGTCCCTCGGTTGCATGAAGAATTGCATATTGTTGGTGGGACAGCTGCCTAAATTGGCTTTGTGTCATTTGGGGTAATTTTACTGAATGTTTTTATTCTGTGCAGATATATTTTGTCAAAGTTTTTGTGTCTGTGTCTGTGTCTGTGTGGGTATGGATACTAGTGTTTGTATACATGCATGATTCTATCTATTGTTTTTCCTTTGTGAAAGTGCATGATTATCCATATCTGCCTTTTTTAAAATGTGTATTTTTATTCTGTTTTAAAGAACAAATAAATTGGGCTTAGTTTGCTCCCCACTTCTCCAAATCTTGCCTTTGGTTTCCTAGATGAGTTACTTTTTATTGATTGATACTAGCTTCCCTTCTGGGAAATTAGTTTTGGAACAGAAAAGTTTTGTAAAAAAAGACAACTTAATGCTTTAGATATTAGATCCCATTTCTGCCTTTCCCTTAGATAAATTACTTCCTAATTACCATCACAAATTTGTCTTCTGGAAAATTGTTGTTTTGAAATTGTCACATTCAACATTGTGGCCATTTTGCAAATGGGAAACTCCTGCCCTAGCAACATTCATAAATCTATCTTAACATTTCCAAAATCAATTTTTACTCTGGTCAATCCTTCCTGAGACTGAGACATCAAAAGTTCAACAGTGGTGCACTATGGGACTTAGCTGGACAACTCTCAGAAAGCCATTAAATCCACTTCCCAGTTTCACTTCTGAAGCACCTAGCTGAAAAGGCATTTTGAGCTCTGGAAACACCTGTAATCTCACTCTGCGGTGTCGTTTTTCAAAATGTGGTCAGCTGCTAAAAGTAGAGAGATACCAAATGGTCCTCAACTTGAATCATGGGAAGTCAATATTAAGGAATATTCATTTATTTTTTCAACTTAACATTTTCTTACTCATTGCCCAACAGAAAGACCTTCATGATTCATTGACCAGATCAGCCTTTTTTCCCACCTACCTCCTTCACTGTCAGCCTTCTTCTTTATTTCCATGGTTCCTATTCACAGACCATGGCACCATCTCAGGTGGAAGTAGCCATGGAAGGTCAGTAAGAATGGGGTTCCCAGAAGGAGACACTGCTTAGCATGAGAGGCCTCAGGGTGCTGAGTGTTTCTCCTAGCTGAGCAGGGTGTTCTGATGTTGGTGGAAGATCCACTAGAGTGGCTCCTCCTCCTGCTGAATGGCTTCCATTGTCCAACTTGCATGTCCATGAACTTGCTCACTGAGCAGTAGCCTCATCTCTCAAGAAGTATTGTTATGATGTTGTAGAATTTTCATTTGCTAGAGGTATATAAAAATAATGGCTTCAACAGCCTATCTGTCAACATTCCGACTGACAAACCCAACCAAAGCAAGCATGGCTGAAATGATCCAATCTCTTAATGCAAAACTTTATTAAGTACATCATACCAGCAAAGATGAGGGGAAAACTAGATTTAACCCTTCCCCACACATACCCACATAGTTAAAATTCAGATTCTCCCTCTCCCCTATCATACCAGGTTACATTGTCCAACTGAGTCTCCTGGTATTATTGTGAGAAAGTCCTTTGGCTCTGGTAAACACCTGCCAAAATGGTTCCCATGGCTGGCATCTTGATGTCTGGAATTTAAGTTCTATCTCCCCCTTCACTCTCCCAATTTGCTATTGGCAAACTGAGAAGCTATAATAGTTGGAACAGCAAAAGTGCCTTTTGAAGTTTGACACTGTCTTTAACTAGCAAAATGGAAGATCTCTGTCTAAATTGTAGAGACATGATTCAGTTAGATTGAGAGGAAATTGAATCTTAAGGAAAACTTGATTCTTGGTATTTTTTTGGCTTATAACAAATTTTGCTTATAGTGTAACTGTTGAATAAAGAAAATTTTGTAATCCTATAAAAGCAATGTTAATTATTTTTCTGGGGTCTTCTTTATAAATCTTTGCCTAGAGAGGAAACTTCTTGTACAAGAATCTTGTTGAATAAAATTTCCTTTCTTTATTCCTAAGACTAAGAGCCAATCTGGTGTAGTGGTTAAGGTACCAGCCTGGGAACTAGAAAACTGTGAGTTCTGGTCCCACCTTAAATTCAAAGCAAGCTGGGGGATATTGGACCATGTTCTCTCTCAGTCTTAGAAGTGGGAAATAGCAAATTATTTCTGAAGTGTTGCCAAGAAAATTTGTAATCAAAATTGATTCAAAGGCACAGGAAAAAAAACAAAATCCCTAAGTCTGGTTAATTAGCAAATAGAACTAGGAACAAATTCCTTCTGCAAGTGGAGATTTCCACAATAATAAACACCTGAAATTACCTGGAAAGTTGCAAGTGACCCACAAGCTACAAATTTGAGACCCCTACACTACATTGTTAGAATATTTATTCCTTATCAAATATGTTTCTGAGGTGGGTGATAAAAACACCAGACAATTGCATGAAATTAAGTTCTTTATTCTTCATCTAAGAGCAGATGACAGCAAGCTGCTAAGTGATTATATAGTACATTACTATAGATATACTATATAATCAGCCCCTGCTGAGGATAACCCCACCCCTTACTCAGCCACATTATTCCATACAAAGAATTTTCTTCCTTGCCAGGAAGAAAATTCTCCAAATTTCCTGAGAATACTTATCTAAGGAAGAACTATTATTGGGATGAAAATGAAAGGAGACATGGTGTTTGAGCTTTAATAAAAATACAAATGCTCAGATAAAATATTCTAATACTGTATCCTATACAATAGTCCAACAACATCCTACCTTGTCCTCCCCAACTAACCACACACTCATAACTTGATATGTTGGCTGGTGTCTGTCATCACAAAGAAAAAATGAGATATTAGCATATTTCTTTCTTCCTTGTGTCTCCACAGTCTATATCATACCTGAAAGATGATGGCGATCGTGAGAAATGTAGAAATCTTCCATGTGGCACCTCAGTCAGGTTCCAGAGCTATTCTGGATAGGTGTCAGTCCTTAATAAAAAATCTATTTTTAACCTTTCCTTCAGATTCCCTTATTCATTTTCACTGTCTAACATATAAATATTTTAGTTTTTGATTGTTGTTATATTTCATCAAATGGAGTCAGAGCTCGAAGCAATATGTATATATTACATATTTTTATGTGTGCTGTTCAGCTTCCTTCCGGTATTATCCCACGTCATTGTAGTTGTGCTTTTAAAGTTGTAGCTACAACTTTAAAAGCACAACTACAATGAGGTGGGATAATACCTGAAGGAAGCTGAACAGCACACATGTAAGTACCCACAAAAACTTTAAAAAAAATACATATTTTTATTGTATATTAAACAAAAGCTTTTGTTGATTGAATTTTTAAAGCACAAGCATATTCATTTAGATCTAGGTACTTGAATATATACTGCTTCCCAAGCTTTCTGTTTTCTTGGAAATTTTTCTACTACAAATTAAACTGCTGAAAAATTACTTTATAAAAGAATTATCCAGCCACAAAACACAATGGCATTTAAGAAGTTTTATGAAATAAAAACATTTTATAACTAAAATATGATTGAAAGCACTTAATGAAATAATGCAGACAAGTTGTTTTAGAAGTCTCTGTGGAGATACATTGCCTGCCATTAGAAAACCCATTAAATGGCACTAAATTAATGTTGTAAATGATTCTGCATCATAAACCATGATAATGACCAGAAGTATACCAATATATGGGCGCATGCCTATTATATATACTTACAGTCAAAGATAAGTCTGGTGCAAAATTATGGCTCAAAGTGGATATTATGAGCCTGCTTGTACTAGACCAGACATATAGAATTGTCTTCCACCCTCTTTTTTTTTTTTTAAAGTAATCTATGGTGGAAAAACTCACCTAAAGAAACTCATCAACAANTTTTTTTTTTTTTAAAGTAATCTATGGTGGAAAAACTCACCTAAAGAAACTCATCAACAACTAGAGAGGATCCTACAATCATTTTATTACTTCTAAAACTATTAGATTACAGTCATCACTGGGCTTTTGCATCAAACAAATAGGAGCAGATGGCACAAGTTTACATAAATCTCATATAGAAAGTTGATCAAAGACAGTCTGAGCAAGTGAGCATGGACATGAGTTGCACAGATCCCAAAATGTAGGCAGAATTGCTTTGCATGAGAATTCAAAATAATGCGAAATATGTGGTGGGGGGGAGAATCATTCAAAGTGTGAAGATAGTAAAGGGCATTCTTTGAAATATAACACAGCTTTGATATATGAGTCTTTAATTGTTATTCTAAGTTATTCTATTATTCTAAGAAGCTGACTCTGATCTTTTCTACAAGAGGAAAGAGATAAGGGAACAACATTGAATATCCTGGAATCTGTTGAAAACATTAATTCTTATAGGCATTTAAAGTATTGATAACCCATTGGCATATCCAGTAAATTTCACACTTAAATGTGCCTCTATAAAAAATATAACCGGCACATGGTAACCATTGATTCAATAGAGGGACAGTCCTACTTCTGTGAAATAGCCAATCAAAATGCAAGGGTTTCTTAGAAGAAAGTAACATGACACAGGAAAAATGCACTAAAGTGACCAAAAAAGGGTGGGGGTGGGAGCTGAGTAGGAATATATACATTGATTTAGCCATCAGTCCCACATATATAACACTAGGCAGTTTATAATAATGCTTAAAATGCATAACATAAAAAATAAAAATAAAATACATGCAATCAGACATCATCTAACCAGTTATCTACATACCAAGGAGCTAGGGTAGATGATGTGCTCATGGGTGGGCACCACAGCAGGAAAGATTGTCCTTTTGAGCCATGCCACAATGCCCTCCTACCAGATAGGGTATGTCATGCCCTTGGTGGAGACTGACTCTGAGGAAGAGGAGGAACAGCCGACAGGGAGTGGGAGTGTGGCTCCAAAGGTGGTGGAGGAGGCTGGGGAAGGGCTGAGGCCGGCTGAGCAATCAGAGGAGGATCCAGGCCCATCACCTATCCATCCTAGATCACGCAGGGAGGAGAGGATAAGGGAAAAGCGAGGTCTACTCAGGAGGAGATTATCATGATTCTCCTCGTGGCCTGCAGCTGGGAGCTATGTATATAAGTTTGTAACTGCATGGTCAGAATTGCTGGAGTCAAAGTTTAGTGTTTGCTTTGAAAGAGGTTTATCTTTGCTGGCGTTCTTCCCATGGACTCTCCTCAGTTATTTTCCTGGAATTTATGATTAATTATCTTGGCTTGCTTTGGAACTCTCATCAATGTGGTTTATTTTGGTTTTCTTTTTGCCTCATTATTTACTTTTGAGACTTTAAACTGTACCTAATAAAACAGCGAAGTTAAGTTGAAGGCATAACCGGACTTTAACGTATGTTTTGGGTTTTGGGTTATTTTGATGACTGCGGGTCATCACAGGGTAGGATAGGTGGAGACAAGTGGGGAGAAACTGTTGTTAAGCTGTGCTGGAAACAGGACAACCTCACAGTGCAGCTAAACCCTTGGACCCTTTGCTTTCCATTCTCTCATGGTTGTTTACAAGATTACACCAAACCAATTACTTCAAATTCTTATCTAATTGAAGTATAAATTATGTTGTTGCTATTTAATCCCACTATGAAACTCAGAGAGGCTTTGTTTAATATCCTCTCCAATCTACCAATGTGGTAGGTTAAAGAACATGCTTTTTGTTTACTTGTTATTATCAACAACCTGCTATTGCGTGGAAGTTTAAATTTCTGGGATTTTATTTCTTTTAATGGCAATTACTTCAGTTCATTTTGTATGTGTGTGTAATTATTTGACCCAAAGATCTGATGAAAAATATCTTTGTTGATATTTTTTGCTAGTAATTTTATTTAGAGACAGTATCAAATGAATTTAAATGGAAAAAAAAGCATCCTAGTTGTAGATTAAGTCTAGATATCCTTTCTTTGTTCAGGCTTGTAATTTGGAATGACAAAGATCTTATTTTAGAGCTTCTTTGTTTTAGTCTAGGGGAGACAAACATATTGTAATTAACTACACATAGTTTAAGTCCAAAGAGACTGTACCAACTCTGCCTTTCTGGATGGGAGAGCAAAATCACATTAGAAGACATTAAGAAATAATAATCAGGTTCTCAAGGGAAGAAATAGTCTTTGGGACAGGCTGACCTGAAGAGCCATCAACCTCCTGAATGGATCATGGAAACAAATTCACAGGGTAATTCACAGAGGTGGCGTGGGAAATATGCATATTTTGTGAAAGATTATTTCAAAAGAGCCCAGAGGCTGATCTTTCGACTAGCTGAACATTCTGAGTGTCTTAAATAACTGCCCTTTGTAAATTCTCTGATTATAGAGGCCTGATTGATTAACTGTTTTCTGAAAAGCATGAGTACATCTGCTTATTCAACTTTGATCTTGTTTTAGAAATCTATACCCAGCCAGTTCCTGATGATTGTGTTCCAGGTCGAAGTAGTGAAGCTCTGTAACCCTGCTTTGTATTGGTGTTCTGACCTGGCTCCCAAACAGGATGTTTTTAACTAAATGTTCCCTTTATTAGGAGCACCAGCAACCCCAGCAAAGAGTCTCTATCTCTCACAGCAGGCTAGCAAAGTCTCTAAGTGCCTGTGGAAATTGAAGCTCACTCCCTTTTCCCTGAAATGGCTCCAAACCACCAGGAGTCTTTCTCGCTCTCTCACCACACTCGTAACAGAAGTCCTGCTCTTTTTCCAGCTGATGAAACACACACACACACACAAACACACACACCCCGAAGGCACACTTGCCTCTCAGCACCGCAGATTCCAAGAAAGAATTCCAATACAGTTCCAGACAGGATTCAGAAATTCAGACTAAAAGTGGCTGACCCATAGGGAGATGAATAATAGATAACAGATAATCAGAGTTGGAAAGGACCTTATAGGTCATCTAATCCAACCCCCTGCCCAAGCGAGAGATCCTACACCATTTCTGACAAATGGCAGTCCAATCTCTTCTTGAAGGTCTCAAGTGATGGTGCACCCACAACTTCCAAGGGCAAGCTGTTCCATTGGTTGATTGTTCTCACTGTCAGAAAGTTTCTCCTTATTTCCAGAAGTTGAATCTCTCCTTGTTCAGTTTCCATCCATTATTCTTTGTCTAGCCTACAGGTGTTTTAGAAAATAGCTTGACCCTTTCCTCTCGGTGCAACCCCTCAAATATTAGAAGACTGCTATCATGTCTCCCCTGGTCCTTCTCTTTACTAGACTAGCCAAGCCCAGTTCCTGTAACCACTCTTCATATGTTTTTGTCTCCAGTCCCCTAATCATCCTGGTTACTCTTCTCTGTACTTTTTCTAGAGTCTCAACATCTTTTTTGTAATGTGATTAAAAAACTGGATGCAGTACTCTAGGTGTGGTCTTCCTAAGGCTTTATAGAGTGGTATTAGTACTTCCCTTGATCTTGATTGTATCCTTCTGTTAATGCAACTTAAGGCCCTGTCACACTGGCCGACAATGCAAAACATTTTGTAAAAAGGACACAGCGGACGAGAAAAATGTTCCATCTGTTGTTATCCGCTCTCAAAAGGGGCAAAAATTTGCATAAACAGAACAGACAACACGGAAAGGAACGGACGCGGCGGAGGACGTAGGGCGGATGGAAAGCGGAAGCTCCACAGAAGCCTAGTGGATGGAAGCAGATGGGAGCAGATGGCACATCGCAAGGCTTCCGGGGGAGCACAGCAAAGTGGACGCGGAACGGATACAGCGGATGCACAGTGGATGCCGAGCGGATGAAGCGGATGCACAGCGGATGCCGAGCGGATGTAGCGGAATGCAGAGCGGAAGCCTAGCGGATGCCTAGCGGAAGCCTAGCAGATGCCTAGCGGATGGCTAGCATTCAACTGCGCATGCGGGGAGGATGCATTGCGTCAGCCCCGCGGATATAAAGGGAAGCAGCTCCCAAGCAGGTCACCATTCAGAGGAAAGACCTGCTTCCAGACACAGCTCTCCAGCCTGCCTGCCAGCCTGCCTGCAAGCCTGCCTGCCAGCCAGCCAGCCAGCAACCCCACAACCATGGGGAAGAAGAGAAAGCCTCAGCCATCTGCTCCAGCCCTGGGCAAGAGG
Source organism: Laticauda laticaudata (assembly GCA_004320025.1). Lineage (NCBI taxonomy): Eukaryota > Metazoa > Chordata > Lepidosauria > Squamata > Elapidae > Laticauda > Laticauda laticaudata. The sequence goes on along the minus strand of BHFT01034985.1, from coordinate 13,349 downwards.
GACAGGGCCACCCTCCCACCCCCTGGCCCTCACTCTGCTTCTGCTGGGGCTTCTGCCAGCCTGGGCTCGCTCTTCTGGGGCTGGGGCTTCTGCTGATGCTGCTTCTGTGAGGAGCTGATTGATGTTACTTATTGCAGTGGTGCTTCTGCTGGTGCTTACTCTGCCTGAAGCTGCTTCTGGCGGTGGTGCTTTCTGCTGGTGCTTACTCTGCTGATGCTGCTTCTGGCGGTGGTGCTTCTGCTAGTACTTACTCTGTGAAGCTGCTTCTGGCGGTGGTGCTTCTGCTGGTGCTTACTCTGCTGGCACTGCTCCTGGTGCTGGGGCTTCTGCTGGTGCTTACTCTGCTGGTGCTGCTCCTGGTGCTGGGGCTTCTGCTTGTGCTTACTCTGCTGGTGCTGCTCCTGGTCCGCTGGTGCTGCTGGTGCTGCTAGCACTGCTGTGCTTACTCTGCTGCTGATGATCCTGGTCCTGCTGGTGCTGCTGCTACTGCTGCTGGTGGTGTGGTGTGGAGGAGCAGCCCCTACAACCTGGAAGCCCCTCTGATGAGGGCCCATGTGTCCTGCCAAAGGGAGGAAGAGACAGAAACGTGAGAACGTGAGAGGAGGCAATACAACATAGAGAGGAACATGAGGATGAGGTGTTGGAGTGGCTGAGAGTGAACGAGTATCTATGGCGGAAGGGACACAGGCTCTACAGGGACACCAAAAGGAAGCAGCGCTGCTTGGAGAGAGAAGGCGGAGAGCCTGGCTACACTTCGGAGGTGCTCCTCGGCTGGTGGAAGCACATGCACACCTGGTACGGGAAGCTGCATCTCAAGAAATTCTGGCCAGGCCGCGGTCAAGCTGACGGACAGAGAGACCTATGTGATGGCCAAGTGCAGCTTCCTGGAGGGTGATATCCTCCACCGAGAGGCAACCCTCTCACAACCCTCTCTCTCAGCAGCTGCTGAGAGCCAGTCCTCTTCAGCAGAGTGTCAGCTCCTGTCTCCAGGCAGGTATCTGTGGAGCGTGCCAAGATGGAGACCCCTCCGACAGCTGTACTACCCATGGCGGAACACGTGAGGACCCCTGATGCAGTGGAGAAAGGAGATGGCACTTCCACCACAGCCCAACCCACATCCACCCCCACCTCCACCTCCACAGAAAGGCAGAGAGGCAAACCGGAGGGGCAGAGCCACACTGTCCTGCTGGAGATAAGAGACACCATCAGAGCCAGCGTAGATCTCCTCTTCTCAGCTGGTACACACCGAATCCTCATCCTCCAACGCAAGCCCTTCCTCAGCTATGTGAACCAGACCCTCATGCAATGGCGGAACCCAGTTCCACGTGGTGAAGACAGGATCACTGATCTGCTTCACAACCCTCCAGACCGAGATGAACCTGCTCCCACCCAGTCCAGGTCTGCTCCTCCACCCCAGGTGATGTCATCCCCTTCAAGGCTTTCCACACGCCCTCACCTACCAAGGCTATGACTATCAGGAGGTCCAGCAGCACAGGCAACAACCTTCCCAGTCCAGGCACATGTACATCGACGCCACCAATGCCGCTGATGCCACCGATGCCACCCATGCCACAGATGCCATCCATGCCACAGATGCCACCCACGCCAGTTCCTCACCCAGCTGCAGACCCAGACAGCCCCACTACACTGCTCCTTCCTCCACCCACAGCCAAGCCAGTCCTCAGTACATCTGTCATCCGGGTTACTTGGGGGCTCCATGTCATGGAGGAAGGGGCTCTCAACATCACGGGGCTGAGCCAGCTGTCCGAGAGCTTCCTTCAACCACACCATCCCCTGTTGTCCTCTCGGGGCCAGGCAGCCGAGTGGCACTTCAGACCAGCACTCCAGCAGCAGCCCACCTCCACAGGCACCTGACCCTTCACCCTGAGACTGGCACACCTACGAGTGGCCAAGAAGAGTGCCAGCGAGACTGGGTGGCTACCTGTTGACTTTATATTTTGCTTTGGACACTTGACTTGGGTCATTTTTCTTTTACAGCTTGTTATTCATAAAGATTATCTTTGCTTCACACACTTGCTTCATTTATTTATTAAATAAAATCTTGGTGGAAACTTTTAGAAATGGTTAAGCCTTTCATGCTTGGGATGGGTTAAGATAGCAGTGGGCATGGGCAGGGATACCTTTGGGATGGGTAAGGGATAGCTGTGGGATGGCAGGGATACCTTTGGGATGGGTTAAGATAGTTGCGGGATAGATAAACCTCCAGTGCAAGCATAGGGGACTGTATCGGTCCACCTCCCAGGTGCCACACCTTTGGCCCTTCATAACAATGTAAGCATTGATCCACACATTTCAACATAAACACAACTCTTTATTAAATGCCCTGTTCTATTGTAGGCCCACTCAACATACATGGCCCAATCGGAGAAGGCGGAGCTTCGTCTCGGTGCTACAGCTGCGATCTCGGGCTCTGAATCGCAGCTGATATTTTCGCCCCTGGTCGGTCTAACGGACCTAAACCGTCCCGTAGAGACGGGGATTGTGAAGGGCACAGTCCCAGGATCCCAGAGATATCGCAAATCTCTGGTTTGATCCAGGAGAAAGCCCTTTTGCTGGCGGTGGAAAAGGCAGCCTCCAAAGCTGCTGAAGTCGGGACAGCTCGAAAAGAAAGTGGCTTGAGCGAATGTGTGTCGGTGGGTGAGAAACCTCTCTTGTATTGTAAATTGGTTGAGACCTGAAAGGATATCCTGAACAAAGAAGAAACCTGTGACTTTATTTTTGTTTGACTGGAATTGTTTAAGCGGCGTTTTTTAAAGTGATGTCAATTGAGGCTTGGATTCTTTCCTTACTACTTCTTTTTCTGAGGACTTTAATGTGATTTTCTAGGTAACCAGATTGAATTTTCTTTATATATATTTCATGCTTCTTTTGATTTTTTAATTTTCATTTAGGATAGAGACCCCTTTGATTTTTTCTTTCTTTTCCTCTGAGTTTTTGTATACATTACTCTTTCTTCTGTGCTGGGGGGCGGAAAAAGTATTAAGAGATTTTGCAACACTGCCAACTAGAAGGCTTGAAAGGACTTTATTTGAAACTGGGGAGAAAATGTATTACTACTCCTTCTCAAGGGACATTTTATGTATAAGACTGGAGGAGAGCACAGAGAAATATTATTAAAGGTGTTTTCCTGGACTCTTATCAATATTTGCAAACACTTGAGGCTGGACTTTGAAGCTGCTGGGAGAAGAGAGTCATAATAAGAGCCTTGGATAAATAATAAAGTGCAGTGTGCGTCCATATATATAATAATTATATAATATATATATTATATATATAATATAATTATATATATAGATATATATATATATATACTTGTGAAATCTCTACTCGCCAGCCTTTTTGTATATTTTCAATTCTAGTAAATATTTTTATTTTTGCTTTTTATTTTTTCCTTTTTCTTCTTTGGTTTTGGGCCTCTTTACTATTCGGATTTTTTCCATTTTGGATCATAATTGCGCTATTTCTATCAGATGGATTGAAAAGGTCAAAAGAATTTGAAGTTTTTGAAGCATTAAAATTGAAAAAAAAAAGAAGTTGAAAAAAGAAGAAGGGTGTTAAATGAATAGACTGTGGTGTGTTTTGATTGTTTGGTGACTTGGGACTTTTGGAATATTCTTATTTTGAATGATTAAAATCATTTGGTCGTTTTAAATTAAATTTTTTTTTTTTTTACAATGGCATACTTTATGGATGAACTGAAAATGGAATTTATAAAATATTAAAACAAGAGAAACAAGAGAGGAAGGACTCTTTGCGCTTCTGTCTTTCATTGTCTTAGAAATGCATTTCTACATATGGAGAAACTACAAGAAACAAGGAAGACTGGTGATGAAGAAGAAACCATCTCTAATGAAAAGCAAACTTGTATTTGGGGAAAAGAAAGGGGAAAGGGGAGAAAGAGAATGGAGAATTTAAGACTAAAAAAAAAAACAACCAAAAAAGGGGAAAATAAGGTGAAAAGTGGACACATCAGAAAGCAACAGAAAAAGGAAGAATACACAATAGGGTGGAGATTAAGAGACAAGGGGTGTAAAGAAGGGTAGTGAGAGGGAGAAGCAAAGGAGGAAAGAAAGGGAAGAGAAGAAGTACAAAGGTGTTGAAAACCAAAGATGCTAAAGAAACAGAAATTTATTTAGAGATAATGGGTAAACCATATAACTTGAAAGAAATTCTGCAAAGGTACATAAGGATTGTTTGTTTGTTATCTGTATTTGGAAATAATGTTACAACAATTGGGAATAATATATGATTTATAAAAATGGGGACAAAATATTTAATGTAATTTTACGCGAAATTTTTTTTTTTAAATAAAATAAATGAAATCAAATTATGAGAGAAGAATTAAAGAAAAATGGCGACATTGGTCATTGTATAATATTTTAAAACATAAGTGGAAAATAGGGGGAAGTAACTAAGCAAAATCTATAAATGTTCCCATTAGAAGCATGATATTTAGTTAGAAAGGATTTGGTGTAAATGTTTAAGACGTTTAAATGAATTATTTTAATTTTAATGAATATAATTTTAATTGCTATAGGATTGTTTGTTTTAATTATATTTATATATATAATATATATATATATATATATATTATATTTGTTTTTTAAATATTGAGTCTATCTTTAGGAATGTACTACGCAGGAATCGAATGAAAATTATGTGTTATGTTAAAGGCTTTTAAAACTAGCGGAAGGATAAGTATGAACAAGGCCATTATACTCCAATCAGTCATTACAGAAGAAGAAATTTTTGGTGTTAATGAGCAAAAATAATAGACAGCTGAAACAGAACAATACAATAGGATATAAGTATAATGATTTAAATTGAGATGAAATAAATATAATAGAATTAAGCAGAGTGAAAAGAGAGGAGAAGCTATATAGAAAATGCTAAAATAGTTAAATAAGAAATGGAATGCTATATAAAAGTAAGCATTGAACTTGAATTTATTGTCTGTACAAAAAGATGTAACTCGGGATCAAACTGCCGTTCCAAAAAGATATTTTATGTTTATTATGTTTGTGGTTTGTTTGCAGATGTTTGTTTGCTTTAAAAATTATAAATTTTCTTTATAAAAAAAAAAAATAACATACATGGCCCAATTCATCAGTGTATGAGACAGGGCTGAAGTAAGCATCCATTAATCAATCTATCATCCTGCTTGCAGTCCATGCTCCGCTGAGGAGTTGCACCAGTGTCTCAAGAGGTTGCGCTGCTTCTTTCCCTTCACATTGAGGCCTCTGTTGGGGCCTGCACATTCCTCAGCTGTCTATTCAGGTTTTCGCCCTTGCCTCCATCCCAGGCTCCCATGTCCCATTGTCTTGTTGGAGGTTCATGAGCCTGGTTCTGCAAGACTGGTAAGCGGGTGTGCGCATGAGCATGTCAGATGCAGCAACTTCCATGATTCCTCCTCACGGTCTCTGGGCATGCTGAATGGTGGTGAAGAAGTCCCTGGACCTGTTGGCCAGGATGCCACCACCCGCCCTGCCCTGGACAGCCTGTAGTGAAGATAACTCTCTTCACGGGTGAGGCATCTGAAGGTGTAGGGCTTTTCATGAGGTAGGTTGTGAGGAGAAGAAGGCGTCATCCCCACACGATGAAGTAGTACACATCTTGTGTGTTTTTGCGGCAGGGGGTCTGGATCTGGGAAGCCCATGATGAGGTTGCATTCCAGCCCCTCCTTGAAGTGACTGGGCGTTGATACCTGGGCATCTGAGATTGCAGCCATTGCCTGAAGCATCGATGTACATGAACTTGTAGTCAGCAATAGACCATGGCGAAGCAGGATGCATGCTGAAGAAAGCCTGTGTAATTGAAATAAGCTGGACCCCGACTTGGCTGGGAGGCTTTGCAGGCCACGTGCTTTGCCATCTATGGCTCCAAACGGTGTGGGGGAAGTTCCACCTCTGATACCACTGCTCTGCAACTTTCTTGCCATCCATTCTGTCAGTGGGGAGGGCACTGGCAGGAGCTGCCTCCAGTATCTTCGATGATGGCCTGCACCACTTCTCTGACCAAAATGGCTGATGGTGTTGTGTGGCACCCTCCAAGCCGTACTGCATGTCCTGGTTAGGTTGGTCCTGTAGGCCAGGGTGGCACAGAGTCAGTTGCACCTTCGAGCCAGGGTCCAGGCTGCCGGAATTGCTGCTGTTCTGCATTGGTCAACCTGCGGTCTGTCAGCCGCTCCACAACTTTCGTCAAACATTGGCGGGGCCCATCCTCATGAAGTTCTGGAATTTGCACGGAGGGTCTTCGTCCTTCAGCTCCACCATCAAGCTTGTTGTAGAGTCCATTACTCTGCTTTCTCCTGATCCATCTTTCAGACCCAGACGCTTTCTTGGACACCTCCTTTTTCTTCCCGTAGAACAGGTTGAAAAGAGCCTGTAGATTGGCTTCACACTGTTGCAGAACGCATGGGTGGCTACCAAAAGGCAGTGTTTTTACCGCATCCATCGTGGACATCAATGGCATTGCTTGGAATAGCAAGATGCCAGCATTGGAAAGGCTGCAGAGCGTCTGCACAGCAGGGCTGGCTGGAATGAAGTGAGATCCAGGTGAGGTTGCTCCCCCTTTTTATTTAGGCAATATAGTTTTCCCACTATGTGTCCTTTTGCATCCTTTAGGCATCCTCTAGGACATCCTATATGTGAGATAGCGTCCCCTCTGCGAACGTTTTTCCCTTTTTAAATGCTTTTCTATGCGAGCTTGCATCCGCTTTCATTCCTTCTCCTGTCCGTGCTTACTAACAACTGTGCGTCCGTTCCGCAATCTGTTTTGCTCCTTTCTGTGTCCGTTTACCGCTGAGCAGATTTAGCAGTTGCGTGAATGCACAGCGGATGGCCTAGCGGCATGTAGCGTACGCGGTAACAGATGATGACAGATGCAGAAACGATGTTCCCCGTATGCGTAGCGGATGCAGAACGAACGCATTTGGATACATTTTCCGCTCAAAATTTTGCAGCAGCCTCAAAACTTTTTTGAGCAGATGAAACCTCAGTCGTATGGATGCATGGACAGATAAAAGAGGAAGAAAAACGGAGCAGTGAGTAAAGAACGGATGAATCGCGTTAACCCAATGGATGGCAAGGTGTTTTTCTGTCAGTTTTTACATCCTCTTTTCCATCTGTTGGTGCGTGTGACATGGGCTTTAGGATTTGGCCATGTAGCTTTTTGGCCTGCTGCTGCACACTGCTGGCTCATATTTAGCTTGGTTGTCCACTGGAGACTCCAAGATCCTCTCATAGTTACTACTATTGAGCCTGATTTCACCAATCTATTTGGTGTAGTTTTGGTTTTTCTTGCCTAAGTGGAGGACTTTACTTTTCTCTACATTGAATTCCATTTTTGTTAGATTCAGCCCAAGCGTTCTAGTCTGTCAGCATCCATGTTGGATCTTGCAGCTATCTTCTTGGGTTGTTTAGCTATTCCTGCAGCTTAGTATCATCTGCAAAAAATTCGGTTAAATTCCCCCTTCTATTCCCTCATCTAAGTCGTTAATGAGACATTGAAGCAAGTTACTGGGCCTAATACAGGAACCTTGTGACACTCCACTCTTAGCTTCCCTCCATGTAGACTTAGACCCCATTTAAAGGACTACACGCTGAGTATGGGTTTGTCAGCCAATTGCGAGTCCATCTAGTGGTGGTGCTATCGATGTTCCACTTTTTTCTAGGCTTGACTAAGAAAAGTAGGTTGTTGGTCTAACTTTATTGTTGAATGCCTTTGCTGAAATCTAATATATTATGTCCCATGTGTATATTTGCTGTTCTACTATTTAGTCACTTTTGTTGAAGAAAAAAATAAGGATTGGTTTGCATGATATGTTCTTAACAAAACCCATGCTGACTGCTAGTTATTGCTTTACTGTTTCTAGACATTGGCGATCTGTTTTTTTTTATTATTATCTTTACAGTATCTTTCTTCAATATTGATGTTAGGCTGTTGGTCTAGGTTAAGGGCTGATAGTTCCTAGGTCTGGTCTTTTTTTCCGTTTTTTGAAGATGGGAACCACATCAGCTCTTTTCCAGTCTCTGGTAGGTTTTCTGATGCTCCAGGATTTTTTGAAAAAATTATGGTGCAAGATGCGAACCTCTGCCAGTCCTTTAAAAACCTCTGGGATGTAACTAATCAAGGCCCTGGTGATTTGTGCTTCATCAAGATCAGACAGTGTGTTCTCGTACTATTTTTTTTTTCTGATTTTTAACTTTTATTTCTGGTCTGTCGTTTTTATAGTTATATTTTGGTGGGTTGAGCTATAGTTTTCTTTTTGCCATGAAGACGGATGCAAAGAATTGAGTTAAGCAGTTCTGCTTTCTCTCTAGGTTAGCCTGTTACTTTCCTTTGCCGTCTTTCCTCTCTTTAGGTGAACCAACTGTTCCTTGATTTTTTTTAATTATTATATGTTGGCAAGAAATTTTTTTATTATCTTTGACTTTTGTTGCAAGTCGTTGTTCATTTCTGAAGCCTTTGCTATTCCTGACTTCGTCTTTCAGATTCTTGCTATCTGAATGATATTCTGCTTTAGTTGTATGTCCTTCTTTCCATTTTTTGTACTTGGTCCTTTTTTCTTTCAATTTACCAGAGAAATCTTTTGTGCAGCCATGTGGTTTGCTTTCTTGAATTTCTTTTTTCTACTTTCTCAGTGGTATTGTGCCAGTCTGCTGGGCTTCTATGATCATACTTTTCAGAGTTTCCCAAGATTCTTGAGTTGTTTTCCCCTTTAGGATTTTCATCCATGCAATCTTTCCCAAGTTCTTTGTAAGTTTGTCAAAATCAGCTCTTTTAAAATCCAAGGATAGTTGTCTGCCACACCTATTGATCTCCACCCCTGCCTTTTATCCGCAGATCTATCCCCAGGATGTGGCTTAGCTAGCAGCAGTGGCTCTTCCATCCCAAGGAATGGTCCATCGCTTCCCACTGCATTCCTTTCCTCTGCCTTCTGCACATCTGTACATCAGGCACTTAACCCAGCTGTTCCTCCTCTTCCTCATCAGCCACCTCCAGACCTGGGGGCTGTTGACTCTCCATTTAGGAGCTGATGGATGGCCCAGGCTCTGCCTCTGTCTCTATCTCTGACAGCATCATTCCCTCTTCCCACTCAGAGCTCTTATATTACTTTAATGCTGGCCCTGTCTCCTACTCCACCTCCTCATCTGATTTGGCTATGGGAGGGGGCAGCAGCTGACAGGCCACAACAATTGGGTCCTAGTTTCCTAGCTAAATATCTCTCCCTTTTCATGTTGTGCCCATCTGTAACTTTTCTGTTTTCTAACTTTTGAGATATCCATTCTTTGTTCTCGACTTTATACTCCCTTAAAAAGAGCAAAGCCTCTGTTTTTTATGATTTTTCTTTATGTCACTTTACTCAGTTCTTTTGTGGTGTCTTGATTTAGATTTAGGCATCTGTACAAGTTTTATTTTCCTTTTCTCCCATGGCTGACAGCTCACAGGCCTAATGGCTAAAGTACACAAGCCTTGTGATCTATGTCCTCATGTTCTAACAGTGAAGGCTTATATATCCTGAGCTCATCCTGGTCTGTGCTGGGGGAACCATCTGACAGATCATTCTTTCCAGTCTCATTCCCATTTCTACATGTTTGGAAGGTTTTATGGTATTCTCTGTACTGTATTAAAATATGCACACGTAGCTCTATTTTATCTTTATTTCAGTATATATTGTTATTTATTAATATTTTTCTACTAACTTGGAATCTTTAAAATATACCTATGATTCTCCTTTCTTCTGGATGAGGTATGAATCCAATGGCACTGGTTTTTTAGCATCCCAAAACTTACTAATCTAGGGGACATGGAGGAATAGATTGAGTGTTAAATATTTACTTTCTGCCTCCTTTTTAAGCCTGTAAGCCTGCTTTTTATTTTATGAATTGCTAATTTAAATTTCTTCTTTCCAAATTCAGATATACAAAGCCTGTGACTGCTATTTATTTATTTAATTAATTAATGTATATGGCCAACCTTTCACAAATTTCAAACACTGAATTAAAATAAGAAGCAAAATCCCAATTTAAAAAAGAGCCCAAAACTTAATACAGATGAGGCAAACCTAATCACATCCAGAAACATTACAGAATGGGTTCATCCAGTACCTAGGCTCAATGCTCCATATAAGATCAGGTTTTCAAGAACTTACAGAGGGCCAGTAGGGTCAGCGCCATTGTGATGTTGAAATGTATGTTGCAATGATAGACCCCTTCATGGGTCTCATCACATGGCATAATTTCACAGTGAGGCATGTTCACCTTGTGGGATGATGTGAGATAGGCAGTTTTCCTTGTGTAGGATGTGACATAGCTTTCCTTAACCTATAGCACTTGCTCTTCACTGCCTAGGTCTCTGGACACTCCGCACCACCATCCGAGGGTCATCCACATGGCCTAACAGGGACCATGAGGTTCCTCTGGAGGACAAGGATTTGGCCTTCTCCTTGCTCTCACTTTCTTCTGCTGGAGACAATGGATTCCCCCCCAGCCCCACCTGGGCTGTGACAGGCACCCCTGACATGAGTGATGTCGAGCTGGCCACACTCACTCCTGCCACACCCACTTGACCCCTGAGGTGAAACACAACCCTACAACCCTGATCAGCCCTCAGTGAAATCAAGTTTGACACTTCTGGTCTAGAATTTAAATTTAAATTTGTGTGTGTGTGTGTACTTAGTAAATCAATAGTAAAGGGAAAAATAGCAAAACAAATGTTTTTGGGGGTACATTTAACTAGCCATTTTAATGACAAAAAAGATTCCTTATGTGTATTTAGCTCCTAAGGCTAATGCAGACACATGAAGCTGTTGGAGAAGAGCACAATGAAACATGGTATTTCTGTGACCAGTAATTATCTTTCAACAATCTACCACATTACTAGGAAAAATCCTAGCTTTTTGCTTCTTCTATCACGCTGAAGAACAGGATGTCAGATTAGATAAATTCCAGATGAATGCTGGACACTGACCTCAGGACTTCACGGTGTCTGACACTAATACTTCCTGGGTGTCAGATTTTTTTGAATGATCTCCTTGATGCTTGCCCAATCCTAATTTTATGCCAGTTTAGCTTGAGGGCTTATTAAAAGAAAACAAAAATTGCAGTACCACTTAGGAAAAGATGTTTGAGTAATCATGCTTTCCTAATCTTATATCCTCAGAGAATGTATTTATGCTTTATTGGTTGAACAGAACATTTGCATTCAAAAACTTTAAGATTAATTTATCTTCCAGATAAAGATTTGAAGACAACACAACATGAAAGGCCCCCAATTTATTACACTAGGGACCTATTGCTAATTACAGTGGACAATAATCATTCTGCATACAGGCAGTTTCATAGAATTGTTTATTATTCTTAAGTGGCATATAATTCATTTTCCCCTTAATGAACACTATGGAGAATACTTGGGATTTATAACATCTATGCAGGTTGGGAACACAGAACCTGTTGCTCTGCAGGTATTGTTGAACTAAAACTATCAGCATCCCTTACAGTGGTGGGATTCAAAAAATTTTACTACCGGTTCTGTGAACATGGCTTGGTGGGCATGGCAGGGGAAGGATACTGCAAAATCTCCATTCCCTCCCCACACCTGGGGGAAGATTACTATAAAATCCCATTCCCTAACCAGCCCACTAACCTGCTTTCCAGCTCTGTTCTCCTGTGCTGGACAATAAAAAAAAGACCCAGCCAATCATCTGGGACTCAGGAGGCAGAGAATAGATAGGGGTGGGGCTAGTCAGAGGTGGTATTTGCCGGTTCTCTGAACTACTCAAAATTTCTGCTACCAGTTCTCTAGAACTGGTCAGAACCTGCTGAATACCACCTCTGATCCCTTACCGATGACCACATTTGAGCTTCTGGGAGCTGTAGTTCAACAAATAACTGGAATACTTAGAGTCCAGAGCTAGATATGAAACAAGAGACATCATTTGGTTAAGAATTGCATATTCTCCATAATTTTCATTGTGGCAATGGAGGAAAACTCCTTTAAAGGCCCTGTCACACTGCCCAACGGATGCAAAATGGACACAACGGACAAGAAAAATGTTCCATCCGTTGTTAGGAGGGAAAGCGCTCTCAGGAGAGAACGGTGAGACGAAGAATTTGCAACTGGAAGCGGGATAAGCACGGAGCTGCAGGGAGGACGCAGGGCGGATGGAAGCGGATTGTGGAATGGAGAGAAGAGGCCGCAGCGGGATGGAAGCGGCATGGGACGGTAATGGACAAAAGATCTGCTAGGTCTTCCGGGGGACGCCTCAGCAAAGTGGACAGGAACGGAATACACGGATGCAGAGCAGGATGCAGAGCGGAATATAGGAAGCGGATAGCACAGTGGAATGCAGCAGCAGAGGATGCAAAGCCGGAAGCCTAGCGGATGCCCAGAGTGATATTAATTGCGCATTGCACGGAGGAGGAATGCAATTGCAGTCAGCAACCCATGGATATAACGGAAAGGCAGCTTGGAAGCAGGTCCAGCCATTAATAAAGGAAGACTCTTCGCAGGCAGACACATGCAGAAGGAAGGGATCTCGCACTTGCTGTCCTGCTAGTTAGCATGTCTAACCTGCATGTCATTGCCTGCAAGTTCTTGCTGCCAGAGCCTTGAGAAGCCAGCCTGCTGAGCTCCTGCCACCTTTTTGCTGTCTGCTGCCCTAGCAGCCTTGGCTGCCAAGCCAGATTGCCCTGGCCAGCCTGGCGCATGCCTCCTGCCAGTGTTGGTTTCATTGCCTGCCTGCCAGCCTTTGGTGCCTGCCTCCCTGCCAGCCCTTTCTGCCAGCCTTGGTGGTCTGCCATGCTGCCAGCCTTTTTGTTCCTAGCCTTCTTGCCAAGCCTTGGTGCCTGCCCCGCCAGCCTTGGTTCTGCCAGCCTCCCTGCCAGCCAGCAACCCAACAACCATGCTGAAGCACAGCAGCAGCCATCTTCTGCCAGCCTCCTGCAAGAAGGGACAGGGCTACCATCCGCCCCTGGCCCTCATCTGGTTCTGCTGCGCTTCCTGAGCAATGGGCTCAGCTCTTCTGGGGCCTGGGGCTTCTGTCTGCTTTCTGCTTCTGGAGGAGCCTGAAATGACAAGCACTCCAGCACCGCCCCTCCACCAGCACCTGCACCCTTCAACCCCTGAGACTGAGTGACCAAAGAGGAGTGCCAGAGACTACATTTTTGTCTTATCGCTTGTTGTTTAATAAAGTCTTATTTTTGATTCACACACTTGTTCATTTATTTTTTTTTTAATAAAGTCTTGCTGGAAACTTTTTAGAAATGGTTTTTTAAAGCCTTTGCCAATGCTTAGTGGGATGGTTAAGATAGCAGTAGGATGGGTTG